>JAKVQF020000940.1:87500-105519 GCA_023091115.2 Trypanosomatidae sp. Fi-14 | reverse complement strand
ATGGAGGCAGCCAGCGTGCACACGGACGACGAGGACGTGGCAGAGCGGCCACTCGACATCGAGCCGTGCGAAGTGCAATGCCTGCGTGCGAACACCGCTGTACTGCAGCGCGAGCGCCCGCTGTCGGGGCAGACTGCTGTAGCCGTTATGGAGGCAGCCAGCGTGCACACGGACGACGAGGATGTTGCACCTGGTGCTGTACGTACTGTCTCGCCAGGCGCTACAAACGTCTCTGCAATTGTTGACGTTTGCTTACATGGGCTGGCGTCTGACAATGTTGTTTTTAGGCAAACGCTGCCGTACTGTCCGCTGCTGCATACGTTGCCGCGGCAACTTTTTGACCTGCACACGTCATCTGGCTTTGTCGGTCTTCGTCCGTTGCAGCACCCGTACCGCAAACACATTTTGCAACAGCGTGGTGGCGCCTTTGCGTTGTGCTATCCCCTTAACGCGCTGCTGTTCAACCTGACGTCGCCTGCACATTTGTACCTCTTCTACTGCCATCTCTACCACGTGCACCCTAATCAGCTTGTGCTGCGCGTCTTGTCTCGCGCGTCGGCGCCTTCGTCGCATGACGACGACCTGAACGTCAAGTTTGTCGACGTCGACGGTGACGCGACTGTAGCATGCGATACGCCTGTGTCAAGTAGCATGGACGCACTGCAGCGCATACGTGACCCGGCACGCCTCTCGCGTGTACGCCGCGTCGTCGTTGCGAGCGCGTTGCTGAAGGATGTTGGCTTTTTGCCACTGCTCGAGCTGCTGCGCTGGTGTCCGCGTGTGACGCTGCTCGATGTGTCGGGCAATGACTTGACGAATGAGGCTGTCGAGTGGTTTGCGTATACGTTACTCGTCGACAGCAACGCCCAGTTGCTGCATCGCTGTCTTGACGACACACCGCAGTCACGTGACGCTCTTGCGGACGAGTGTGCGGCTTTGTTCGGTGACGCCGACGCGCGCGCGCGCGTCTCGCAGCTGTTGTGCAGTGTGCGCGAACATGTCGAGGAGCTGTGCGATGTCTACGCGCAGCCATGCATGTTGTTACGCACTTTGCACCTTAGCTACAACTATATGTCGCTTGGCGCGTTGCGACTGATGACGCGTGTGCTAAACGCGCGCTCGGCACTGCAGAATGTCGAAATGTACGGTGCGACTCTATGTGCCGTCAACGGACGCATGCCCGTCATTGACTGGCGTATACGCTTGTAGCAGCATCGCGTGTGTGTGTGTGTGTTTGTGTGTGTATAGATGTATACATGTTTGTGTGCATCGCACGTTAGCTCCCTATGCGATTTGACTTCTCTTTTTTTTCTGGCATCGTGTGCGTGTTGTGTATGTATGTATGTATGCATGTATGTGTATTTGTCGCAGTGCGTTAGTACACGACACGGATGTATATGTAGTTGTGTGCGTGCACATGTGCACGCTTGCCGAACGTATTTGCACTCGTAAACGTCACGAGTAGGTATGCGAACGTGTGGCTATGTATAGTAACGCCGCAAACGTGCCGATGAAGTTATCTTTTCTCCCTGGTGCAGCAAAGGACGACAGCGCACAATTCGCAATCGTGCGTGTGCTGCTGTTGTTGTCATGTGTGCTTTGCTGTTGTTGCTTCACCGCACGCTTTTTGTTGTTGCTTTTTGTGTGTGTTGCAGTGAGTTGTGTGCGTAGTACAAGGGTTATTTGGCGCATACAAACAAGGCTGAGCGTGCTGGACGTTGTTGTGTGTGTGTGTGTGTGCGCGCGTTTGTGCAATAAGTGAGCAAGCGTGTGCACTGCTGTGCACGTCGCGATGCACGCAGCCTCGGCGCAGGCGTGCCTGCTGCTGAACAAGAGCAAGTCACTGCAGCTCCGCACCATCTTCGACACACAATGGCGCCTCTTTCCGTACCTAGCCGAGTTGCAGGCCCTGCCGGGCGAGTACCCGTTGTGGTTTCTGCAATTGCACGTGCTCATTGACGCACTACAGATCATTGCCCTCGCACTCGTGCCGTACCACGCGTGGGGCAGTGCGATGGATGTCGTGTCACGTGGCCTTTCCGTGTCGCACTTACCGCTGTACGACACCCTGCATGCGGGCTACAGCGCCTGCTTTGCTGTCGTGGTTGTGTTGACGGCGCTGCTGTGTGTACAAGTGTGCTGGTCACTGTACCGCTGCGCGCACATGAACGGCTACATTGCCGGCACGTCCGCGTTCGAGTCGGTGCCCTTTCGCTGCAAGCGCGCGTTCGTTTACCTCATCACGGGGCCATGCTTTGTGCCCGTACTGCAGAACATGCTCGCGATGCTCGCCCTGCGCGAGGTGACGGGGACTGCGAATAATGTCAAGACAAACACTGGCCTCGGCGGCGGCAGCAGCAGCAGCAATAACAGCAACATGAGCGGCAACAACAGCAGCCCGGGCGGTGGCCTCGGTGGCGAGTCGAGTGCGGTGACGGTGCTGTCGTTGCACTGGTTTGCCGACCATGCACTGCACGAGGCGATGCCGCTCGCTGGGTTTGTGCTAGCCTGCGTTGGCGTGGTGCTGCTTGTTGTGGTGACGTACGTCATGAACACGCACTGTGTCGATCATCACGTGCGCAGTCGTCACCCGCTGAGTCGCTGCAACACGTACATGGACGCGGCCTACCTAGCCTACCGTTTTGTCAGTTGTGTGCTGCTGCACACGCTGCACGCGCGTGACGCGATGCTCGCGTATGCGGTGTGGCAGTGTGCCGCCTCGCTCTTCTTGGCGGTGTCGTACGCGCTCGTGTTGCCGTACTACCATGAGAGCATGAACAAGCTGCGCATTGCGGTGCTCTACCTCGCCGCGTTGTACGCCCTGCTCGCTGCGGTGACGCACGTGCCGGCGGTGGCGTCGACGCTGCCGGGCGCGCGGGCGCAGCCTGACGTCATTGTCGTCGCGGTGCTGGCGGTGGTGGTGTGGCCGGTGCTGTACGTGTTTGTCGCGCTGCGGCTGCGCGTGTCGGCCGTGTACACGCGCGCGCTCGCGGGTCTGCGACGTGGCGAGCTGTTGCTGCCCGTCGTGCACCTGCCAAAGAATCTGCAGCGTGACACCGAGTATGGCCTCTACGCGTCCAACCTGCTCGACCGCATTGAGAGCACCATACTGAGCGAGTCGGACAGTCAAGCCAGCGACGACGAGGACGAGTTTTGCGACGAGGTCGCGGCTCACGTGCTGCGCTTCACCTACGAGGAGCGCACGTCGTACGCGGTGCTGCGCGACGTGGCCAATGCGCGCTTTCGTCTCGGCCGCTGCATTGCGCCGTATGTTGACTACGTTGTCCTGCACAGCGACGCCGAAGTGGCCACGCGCTTTGCCCGCTACTTTGCCGACGTGGCACAGATGCCGCTGAGTGGCTATCAGCTGCGCTATGCGGCCACCATCTACCTCAAGGCGATTGCGCGGTTTGTGGACTGCGCGCAAACTCGCCTCGGCTTTGCCCTCTTCTTGCTCTACCACGTGCGCAACGCGAGCATGGCGTACGATGTGCTGCGCGAGATGGGCGACAGCGACCCACCGACGTGGCTGAGCTTTCAGCTGTGGCGTGTGCACGTGGCGGTGAGCGACGCGCTCCACCTCGGCATGAACAACCGTGTCGCGGCGTGCAACCAGACCAAGGACTCCCACCGCGACGTCCTGCGCGCCACCACCGAGTTTTGGAAGCTGCTCGCGCGCCACGACATCTCCTACGAGCGCCTCGCACACACACACCGCACCCTCGTCCACGCGCAACAGGCAACGCGGGTGCAGTACGAGCGCCTGCTGCTTGACGACATGAACGACCTCGAGGTGGTGGCGTGTTATGCGGTGTTCTGCGACGACGTCCTCGACGACACGAACACGTCGAATCAGTGCATGCAGTTTATGCAGCACTGGTATGACGTGCGTGAGCGCAAGCGATTTCGTGGCACACAGCTGCGCGCGGCCCTCAGCGCCGCCATGACGCAACTTCGCCTCGCCGTCGCCACGGCGATGAAGCACACGCGGCAGGAACTGGCCGGGTCGATGTGCGTGCGGGTGCTGCAGCCGTGCGTGCTTGTCATGGCAATGCTGACGATTGTCGCACTCGCCGTGGCGCTCGTGTTTGCCGTGCTGTCGGTGTACTACGCCAAGGGTGGGGTGACGAGTGTGTACATGGTCGGCAAGCTGCGTACGCTGAGTGCGAAGATGGCGGTGGCGGCGCAGCAAGTGGCGATTGAGCAAGCCGCGGCGACACGAACAAGCGGAGCGACGACAACAGCAGCGGTGGGAGCAGGGGCAGCGGCGTCGACGGGCGCCGTGGACGACGCGACAACGCACGTGACGGTGGCGACGCGTGTGCTGCTCGACGCGTACAAGACGGACATGCTGACACAGATGAACAATATGCTGTTTGTGCAGCCGCGGGGTCACTCGTACGCGGTGCTCAACCTGCTGCGCGACCGCGCCGTGCGTCTGTGGCGCGATGCGATTGTGCTCAACTTGTGGTCGTACATACAGGTGGTGCATGCGGCCCTGCAAGACGCCGTCGCGCGGCCCGACGAGGCGGAGCTGACGGGGTGGCTGCGCAGCGACGTCGCACGCGAGGCCGGCGACGCGCTGTCGTCGCTCATTACGCAGTTGCAGTCGCAGCTGCACGGCGATGTGCTGATGACGTTGTACGTGATGGTCTGCGTGCTCGCGCTGGCGGCGGTGATGCAGTTGTGCAGTGCGCTGACGCTGTTCTACGGCATCTACCGCGTGCGCGGGACACAGCGCATTGCGTTTGCGCTGCTGCGGCTCATTCCGACGAGTGAGATTCGCGCGCTGCACGCGCGCTGCTTGCGCCTGCACCTCGACCTTGACGTGTTCTTTGCGCAGCCGGTGCGTGAGAAGGTGCACAATCTGCTGCGCGCCAACAACACAACGGCAGCCGCCGCGGCGGCCGCGGCAGACGTCACGGCACAGCGCTTTACGCGTGTGGCGAGCAGCAACAGCATGAACAGCGTCAACTATGCCGGTGGTGGTGGTGGTAATGGTGGTGTGATGGGTGGCAACGATGTACATACACAGCAACAGCAGCAGCAGTCGCTGCTTGTATCCTCGCCGGCGTACAGCCATGGCCAGCGTGCCTCGTCGCGTCGTCATGTACATGGTGGTGTGGCCACAAGCAGCGACAGCGACGGCGGCAGTGAGAGTGACAGTGACAGCGACATGAGTCGTCGCTTCCGCAGCAGTGCCATGGGTGCGTCACGCGGAGAGAAGCGGTGGTCGCACAGCATGTCACTGCTGGAGCGCACCGCCGCGGTGGCCGCGGCGTCGTCGTTGACGTCGGCGAACGCGAATGCGTCGTCGTCGCTGACGCGTGCCGCAATGCGCGCACATCGCTGGCGCGCACCGGATAAGTTGACGCCGACGACACCGCCGCCCATGACGATGGCGGCGGCGAACAACAGCGGTGTGGTGA
Organism: Trypanosomatidae sp. Fi-14; assembly: GCA_023091115.2. Lineage (NCBI taxonomy): Eukaryota > Euglenozoa > Kinetoplastea > Trypanosomatida > Trypanosomatidae > Trypanosomatidae sp. Fi-14. The sequence goes on along the minus strand of JAKVQF020000940.1, from coordinate 100,090 downwards.
TTGTCCCTGCAGGTGTCGGTGGTGGAGGCAACGGCAACGGCAACGGCGTCGAGCAGCGTCGTGCACGCGAGGGTGACGACTACAATGGTAGCAGCAGCAGCAGCTGTCGTCGTCGGCCATACAAGGATGGCGGTGTTGTCGGCAACAACAACAACAGCAGCAGCAGCAGCAGCGCGGACAATGGCAGTAGCAGTAGCAGTAGCAGCAGCAGCAGTGAGAGCGACGACGATGACGACTTGCGCAGCATCGCGTCGGAGATTGCTGACGCGACGGCGAGTGCGACGAGTGGGGGTGCTGCAGGTGGCGGCAACAACAACACACAACATGTACATCGTCGCAGTCTGACGCGCGCACAACGCGCCGCACGCGCGCGGCAGCACGAGAGTGAGCAAGTTGCCTTTGAGGCCACCAACGCCGCACAGACGTACCTGCTCTGTCAGGAGCAGAACACGATCAACACCGCCATACACGGCTCGACGCCGCTGCTGTTTGTCCTGACGTTTGTGTTGTGCACCGGCGTGCTCGGCATCAGCGTCGCCGCCCTGCGCACGCAGGAGTCGCAGTCGACCTACTACAATGAGGTGCTGCAGCAGTACACACTCAACCACAATGCCAAGATGCGCATGGGGTTCAGTCTCATCAATGTGGCCTACTTCTTGGCCGGGGGCACACTGCACAACTTCAACGACATTGTTGAGCTGCGCGGCAAGGATACGTTTGGGCAACTGCGCACCGCCATGCAGCCCTCCATGACGAACCCGACCACCGCCGCGACCGTCTTCCGTCTGCAGCGCATCAGCGACGCGATGAACGAGATACAGGCGATTGTTGTGCGGTTGCTGTGTGCGTCCAAGATGGACATTTGTCGCACCCACCGCGCCAACTACACACAAACATTCATCGCCAACGCCTCGTGGGCGAGCGAGGAGGCGCTGGAGATGGTGCAGTTGGCGTCGTCGTTTGGCATCTACAACGCCTCCTTTGGCGCCCTGCACGACAGCGCCCATGACACGGCACGGCCGGCGAGTGAGCAGTACGACATGGCACGTCAGATTGTCACGTCTGACCTGTTCAACGAGTTCGCTGTCAAGCTATTCAGCGTTTTTGACGACCTCGACGTCGCCACCAGCGAGGGCGCCCGCGCGACGCTGCTGCAGCTCGCCATTGCCTGCCTCATCGTCTCGGCGCTCGCGGTGGTGGGGCTGGTGGTGGGCATGTACGCCGCACACGTGCAGCAGCACGTCCTGACACGCTGGTACCTGCGCGCGCTCATGGTGCTGACGACGCTGTGCATGCTCGCCACCCTCGCCTTGTCGTGTGTCAACCTGCGCCTCAGTCGCCGCCGCAGCCTCGACGCGTACCTCGCACGCTACGTCGCCTTCTCACGGCGATGGACGTCGGCGACATTTTACCAGTTCTGGTACCCGATACTGTACGCCCTGACGTACCGCGTCACGTGGGCGTACAAGTTGTACGAGGTGCTGCGCGATGTGCCGCCGAGTGCGCTGCTCGACGAACTCGCCACCCTCGGCAGCCTGCCGCTCACCGACGCCGACCGCGTCGCCCTGCACACGCAGCGGCAGCTCGTCATGATCGCCACCGCGCTGACGTACAACGCCACGCGCGACGACGACGACGTGGCGCCGTTTGCGTACGCCTTTGACGACACATTCCTGACCAACTTCACATGGAATATGAGCGCCGAGCCGGACTACTACACCACCTTGGCACGCTACGCGCAGGTGGACAAGTCGTTCTACACAACACGTGCGCAGGACATGGCCCTGCCGCGTGACGCGAAGTTGACGCTCGCGCGCGACACGATCACGTCGATACGCGAGGAGGATGCGATTAGTGCGGCGTTTACGTATGTGCAGATGGCCGACTCGTTTGCCAAGGAGCGCGTCGACAGCGAGCTGCGGCGGCGGCGGACGGAGCGGCAGCTGTACATTGCCAATGTCGCCCTCGCGGCGGTGGCGATGATGTTGACGGTGGTGACGTTTGCGTGGATTTTTGTGCTCGAGACGCTGCGGTTTGTGGCAGTAGCCGGCAATGCGACGGACAAGAAGAACAGCAGCAGTAGCGGCGGCGCCACCGCAGCTGCCGCCACGACGACGACGACGATGTCATCAGCAGGAGCAGGAGGAGCACGCGCCGGAGGCAACGGCGCCGCGCCGACGACGGCAACAGGCGACAGCACATCATCACAGCAGCAGCAGCAGCAGCAGGTGAGCAGCAGCAGCGGCGGTGTGTCGTCGCCCACGCTGCGACCACAGCCATCCGCGTCGTCGTCACCGCCGCTGCAACAACAGCAACAGCAGTCGACGGCCATGTATGCAGGCAGTGGCGGCGGCGGCACGACGGGTGCTGTCGCCAACACGGCTGCCACGCCCACGGCGAGCAGCAACAACAACAACAACAACAGTGGCAGTGGCAGTGGCAGCAGCAACAGCATCATTGACAGTGACATGCAGCACGACCAGCCGCACAGCCGCGCGACGGTGACGCTGCTGCCGTTCGTTGCGTACGCCGTCGTCTTCGCCCTCATCGCGGTCATCATTGTGCTGACGCCGCTGCTCGCGTCACGGCTGAATGCGCAGGCGACGCTGCTGAACACCGCCACGCAGCGTGAGTGGCTGGTCGCACAAGAGATGCTGCGCGTGCTGCGCGTCGCCGAGGCGGAGAGCAACTACGCGCTCGAGACACGACAGCTGCAGACGTTGTACAATGATCACGTGGCGTTGACGAACAAGCTATACTTTGGTGACAGCAACACAGCAGACGGCGACGGCGAGGACGACGATGGCACACACGGCCTCGTCTATGACACGGGCAACTCACAAAACGACTACCTCTTCAGCCGTAACGCGTACTATGGCACAGCAGCGCTGCGACAGGCCGACACGGACGCCGCCTCGCTGCACTCGAGCCGCAACCTCGCGACGCTGACGGGCGGGGCGCAGAGTGGCGCAATACGCACCCGCGCTCGCGACAACGCCCTCCGCGACGCGGCAGCGGGCGTTGTCGGCGACAGTGACGACAGTGACAGCGACGGCGACGGCGATGACGAGGCGCCGTTTTATGCGTTGCGTGGCGCAGCGCCCCTGCCCGCGGCGTCGCTGTCGCTTCGTCAGCGACGCCGGCTGATGCCGCCCATGTATGGCGGCGGCGGCAGCAGCAGCAGCAGCGGCAGCGGTAGCAGTGACACGGACAACCTCGACGTTGACCCGCGTGTGAGTGTGCCGGAGGATTACTTCTGCAGCACCACACAGCTGTCGAATGTCATGACGCAGCTGAGCCGCGGCGTCGGCCTTGTGCACGATGTCGAGTGGCTCGGCCTCATTCGCCGCGCCGCCTTTAGCGACTATGCGACGACGCTGACGACGATACCGAACATTACGGCGCTGTACGAGGCCCTCGGCATTGGCCTGGCGCGGTCAACCGAGCTGCAGTATGAGCACGCGCTGCGCCTGTGGCGTGTGTACATGACGGTGCTGGCGGTGTTGTGTGGCGTGACGATTGCCGCGATGCTGCTGACGTGTCTCTGTGTGCTCGTGCCGTACCTGCGCTACCTCGTCACCGAGGCGACGCAGACGCGCCAGCTGCTGCACACCCTACCACCCCACCTGCGTGCGCGCTACCCGGTGCTGACTGAATTCTTCACGAGCAGCACCGCACACGCGAGCAACGACGACCGCGTCAAGAAGGTGATGATTGAGCTCATGCACAGCGCCATCATCGTCTTTGACGACCGCGGTGTCATTGTTCGCTGCAACGAGCCGGCGGAGCGGCTCTTTGGGTACACGGCGGCGGAGTGTGTGGGCCGTGACATTGCCCTGCTGCTGCCCGATCACGCGGCGGTGTCGCTGGCGGGGGCCGAGTTTGTGTCCTCGGCGTCGATGCTGCCATACTTTGTTGTCGCCGTGACGGCGCGGCGCAAGAGCGCGCGGCTGCTCAATTGCACGATGCGGCTGGTGCCGCTGCACCTGCCATCCAGTCACAGCAGTGTGTACATTGCCGTGTTTGAGGCGATTGGCAACAAGCGCAAGCTTGCCTTGACGGAGCAGATCACGAACGCCTCATTCAACCTCAACGCCGATGGCGTGCTCATCGTCGACGCCGCCGCGACGGTGGTGCGCGCGAACGCGGCGGCGGCGGCGCTGTTCGGCTGCGAGGTGGCCGAGATGGTGGGGCGGCCGCTGTCGGCGCTGCTGCTGCCCGAGTCGGCGGATTACTACGCCAGTTACTTTGCCTACCGCGCAACGTGCAATGTGTACGAGGTGACGAGTAAGCTGGCGGCGGCGGGGCTGAATGCGAAGGCGAATGACATGTCCTTGTCCGCCTCGTCGCCGACGACGGACGCGCCGGCTGGTGATAGCCTGGCCGGTGCTGCTGCGGCGGCAGCTGCGGCGGCCAACAACAACAGCAGCAACAATGCTGCCGCTGGTGGTGGTGTCAACAGCAGCAGCGCGACGAGTGCAGCAGCAGCGGCCACTGCAGCCGCAGGAGGCGGTGCAGACGGCGCAGCAGCAGCAGCAGCTGCCAAGGGCGTCAACGACGCCGATGACGACAGCATGCTGCTCGTCAACACGAGTCAGACGGAGCTGTTCACACGCGCGCACAGCGGTGGCGGCACAAACCGCGCTGTCGCCGCGGCCGCGAGTGCTGGTGGCGGCGGCGCACACCCCGTCCGCAGCGTCGCCACCGCCGTCCGCGCCGACGGCAGCGCCGTCACACTGCGCGTGAGCATCACGGAACTGCGTCACATACCACTGCAGACGCAGTTTCTGCTCTTTCTCGAGGACGCGCGGCCCGAGCGCGAGGCGGCGGACGCGGCGGCGCTGTGCAACACACTCTTTCAGCTGTCACCGGTGCCGGTGGTGCTGTCGGATGGCCTCGGCCGCATCACACGCGTGTCGCGCGCCGCCGTCGAGACGTTTCAGTGCGACATGCGCGACGTGCGCACGGGCGCCTACACGCTCGATCGCCTGCTGCCTGTGCGCAGCAACAACTACAACACGAACAACAGCAACAACAACAATGCGACGTCATCGTCGTCGTGGTCGTCCATGGCTGCGTTGTTGCGCAGTGTCGATGTGCTGCCCGCCGAGGGCGTACGCGTGACGGCGGCCCGTCGCGACGGCACACCCGTGACGTGCCTGCTGACGGCGACAACGGCGCACCACGACGCCAGCCGCCGCATCGACGCCCTCGCCTTCACACCCACGGCTGCACCAGCCGCAGCAACAGCAACAACGACGACGAGTGCAGCAGAGGCGGCCGCTGCGCGCAAGCAGTGCATTCTCTTCCTGCACAACATCAGCCGCTGGGCTGAGCTCGAGCGCAGTGGTGCGCTGCTGCGTGCCGTACTGAGTGGTGGTGCGTATGGCGTTGTTGCCGTCAACGCGCGTGGGTCTATTCGCTACGCCAATGCCGCCGCACTCGCGTGTTTCGGCTACCGCAGCGAACGCGACCTGCTCGGTCGCAACTGCAACGTGTTGTGTGCACCCCTCGCTCGCAGCGGTGCTGCTGCTGCGGCGGCGGCTGCTGGTGGCGGTGGTGGTGGTGGTGTCATGTTGTCACCGCAACAGCAGCAATACATGCACGGCAACTACTACAACATGCACGACGGCGTCGACGAGGACGACGAGGAGCTGCTCATTGGTCATCGTGGCAGCAGCAGCGGCGGTGGCGACGTCGAAGACGACGACGACCCGCTCGCCGCGCTCGCGGCCTTTCAGCCGCCGCCGCACTATGGCAGCGTCACGGCACAACGGCCGCTGCCACCGCAGCAGCAGCAGCAACAGCAGGCGGCATCGCTGTTGAGCACCTATGGCGCGAGCAGCAGCAACAACACAACCACGTGTGTGAGCAACAGCGGTGCGTGTGGTGGTGGTGGTGGGGCGTGTGTGCGTTGCGTCGATGTCGATGCAACGTGTCGCTGGATCCGTGACGCGGCGCGTGCGTGGAACTGCAGCAGCATCAGCACCATCAGCAGCAATCGCAGCAGCGGCGGCGGTGCGCTGACCGCGACGCTGCTGCAGCCGTACGCGTCACGCCGTGTGCTCGCACAACGCGCCAGTGGCGAAGTGTTTGTGCTCGAGCTGCAGGTCTGCGAGCTGCCGGCGACGCGGCACGGCGGTGACGGCATGTTTGTCCTCGTCATGCGTGACGCGACGGCGGACGTCGCACTGCGCACGCGCTGCCTCGTCGCGCGCGCCCTCGTCGATGTTTGTCCGACGGGTGTGCTGGTGGTCGATGGGTGTGGCAACATACAAGCAGCATCGCCGTCGGCGGCGCGTTGCTTCGGCTTCCATGGACGCGATGTGGTCGGTGCCAATGTGCAGATGTTGCTGCCCTCACTCGCCCCGCGCACACCACTGTCGCTTGCGTCCATGACGGCGCAAGCAGCAGCAGCAGCAGCAGCAGCCACGCAGACGACTGCGTCACGCACGTCTGCAGCAGGCTCTACTGCCGCTGCCTCCTCGTTGCTGTTGTTGCAGCAGCAGCAGCAGCAGCAACAGCCGCAACGTGTCGGTGTCGTCGATATGCGCGGCTTTGCTGCGGGTGAAGTGCGCACGTGTGCGGCACGCGCGCGTGATGGCAGTATGCTGCGCATCGAGGCCACCATCTACCCCGTCAGCAACAGCGGCAACGCTGGCATGGGCAGCAGCGGCATTGGCAGCGGCAGCAGCAACAACAATGCGGCAATGAGCAGCGGCGCTGGTGGTGGTGGTACGGCGCAGTATGTCGTGTATTGCGTCAATGTGCAAGCGGCGCAAGAGCAGCGTCACGCGTATGCGCTCTATCATCGTTTGTACACGCGTCTGCCGCTGGCGGTGCTGAACATTGATCGTCACGGCATCGTGGTGCGCGCGAGCGCGGCGGCCTATGACGTGCTGCGTGTGCCACGTCACGGCACCCACTCGCGCATGCACAGTCAACGCAGCAGCAACAACAACAACAAGAGCGGCAAGAGCACGGCTCGTCGCAGTGGCGTGGAGGACGACAATGACGACGACGATGACGACGACAGCGACGAGGACGGGCGCGATGTCAACGACGACGCTCTGTGTGGTCGCTCACTGCAGCAGTTCTTTGCCTCGACCAGTGGCGAGCGATATGTGCGCGCACTGCAGCACCGCGTTGCCGCGTTTGACGAGCAGGTGCGCTCGTACAACTACAGCGCGAGCAGTGGGGCGTACAGCAACAGCAACAACGGCAACGGCAGTGGCAGCCCCGTAGGCGGCGGGACAACAACGTCGCTCGCCTCTGCTGCTGCTGCCTTTGGTGGTGACGCGACACGGACGACGCCGCTGCTGCTGCGTACACACAACGGCCACGTCGTCACCGAGAGCGACCTCGCCAGCACGCATGACAACCCCGACGACGACGACGACGCGTATGCGGCGACGGCGATGTCAGCTGGCGCCGGTGACGGTGGCGGTGGCGGCGCAGACGCCTCGGCAACCGCTGTGTATGTGCGCATGCGCTGCGGTGATGGCACGACGAGCATCATGTCGTGTCGCCTCGTCGAGGTAGCCTCGCTGCGCAGTGCGACGATACACTTCATTGTCTACCTGGAGCGTCACGACGGCGTGCGCGCGGCACTGCGTGCCAGTCGCGACGTCGATGCGCTGCTCAGCAACTGCCCGTGGCCGTTGCTCGTGGTGGATGCAAAGGCGACGACGGTGCTGCGCGTGTCGTGCAGTGCGGCGGCGTTGTTTGGCTACGCGAACAACAACAGCAACAACAACAGTCACAGCAACAGCAGCCACTATGCTAACAATAGCAGCAGTGGTGGCAGCAACAGCAACAACAGCAGCGGCACGTCCGTGGCGACGACGCCGATGACGGCAGCCGACGCCGCCGCAGCAGCAATCAGCAACAGCAACGTCAACGTCACGAGCAGCGGCAGCTACAGCTGTGTTGGTGGCGGTGTTGGCGGTGGTGGCAGTCCGATGCAGTCGCTGCTGCGCAAGCCGGCCACGGCACTCTTCGCGTCGCGCATGACGCCCGCCGAGCTGCAGCAGCTGCTGCGCACACTCGCACGCGCGTCCGCCGACGACGAACAGATGCGCGGCGACGACGACGAGGATGAGGCCGATGATGACGACGATGATGACGACGACGGCAGCAGTGAGGCAGACGGCCATGACGAGGACGGCGGCAACAATGACAAGGACAACACCAGCAGTGGCGTCGGTGTGACGATGCTGAGTGAGTGCGATAGCGTCTCGGTGTCACGTGGCGGCGGCCGCCGCGCACGCACGAGCGCGCGTGTGCAGCTGCGTCGCGCCAACGGTGACGTCTTCTCCGCCCGCCTCGTCGTCCACAGCACCGCACCAAACGAGGCCGACAACAACAACAACAACAGCAGTCGCACCGCGGCTGCTGCTGCTGCTGAACGCGGCGGCAACGATGACGACGAGGGCAGTGCGCCTGCTGGCTTGTTCGTTGTCTACCTATACAATGTACAGAACAACAGCGTCAACAGCAGCAGCAACCGCAACACGAGCACATCACTGCATCAGCAGCAGCAGCCGCTTGTTATCAGCAACAACAACAACAACAGCAGCAGCAGCAGCCTCGTCGTCAGCACCACGTCCTCGTCCTCGTCGCGGCTGGCCGCGCACACGGTGCGCATGCTCTTCGACAGCGTTGATCTGCCCATTGCCCTCGCCGACTACCACGGCGCCCTCGTGCGTGTCAATGGTGCGCTCTGTCGCGCCTTTGGCTGCCCGGACAGCGCTACGCTCGCGTTGCGTGCACGTCACGTGGTGCAGCTCATTGCGCCACACGAGGCCGACACGCACGCCGCGCTGCCGCACAGCGCACAAACGGCGGCGCTGTCGCAACGCTTCCGCGCGATGGTGGCGATGACGCTCGACAAGGTTGTGACGCGTACTGCCGTCACACTCGACAGGACAGCAGCGACGCCGCTGCAGCTGCACACGCTGCTGAAGGCGGTGCCATCGGCCTCGGGTGATGTCCGCGATGTACGCTATCTGCTCTATTGCAGTGTTATTCGCAACAACAACAGCAGCGGCAGCAGCGGCAGCAGCGGCGATGCCTATGCGACAAGGGCAGCAGCAGCGGCAGACGCCGCCACGACAACAACATCGTCCGCCGTGGCGCTGCTGACGATGGATGACGCCTACGGCTACGGCGGCAATGCCGGTAGCGAGGGCGGCGGCGGCGGCGGCAGCAGCTACGACGTTGCGAGTGAGCGTAGTGTGACGATGATGCGATCGACGCTGTCGCGGTATGCGCGACCGCGTGATGGGCTGCCGCCGTACAGTGCCGCAAGCAGCACTACGCGACTGCCACTACGCAGTGTGTTGTGCTTCGGTGGCGGTGGTGGCAGCAGCGGTGGTGGTGGTGGCAACAACAACAATCTGCGCACAGCAGCAGCGGCGACGTACGACGATGACGAGGACGTTGTCGAGGCGTATAGCAACAGCAACAACTACAACAACAACGCCATCATCGCGGCCAGCACAACAGCGACGACACGCCGTCGTCATGGCGGCGATGGCGACAACAACCTTCTCGTGCCGGTGCTCAGCGACGATGGCGGTGTGTTGACGGCGGCGACGGCGACAACGACGGCGATGCTGACGGCCGCGGCGGCGGCGACAAGCGTGCAGCTCGTGCGTCATCGCGGTCGTCGTGTGCGCACGCTGCGCGGTTGGCTGCGCGACGAGCACGGTCTGTCGTTCATGGTCGTCGCGGGTGTGTGTCCGACGACAGCAACGACAACGTACTCGGAAGGCAACAACAGCAACAACAACGCAATGCGTCCTCGTGCGCGTGTGATGCACCTTTCGCAGACGGCGGCGGCGATGCTGCATGTGGACGCGGCGGCCGTCGTCGATGGCGACGTGGCGGCAGTGCTGCCGCTCGTGCAGCCGGCCCACACGACGCTTGTCGAGGTGTTGGCGCAGCTGCAGCGCGACGACGAGGCACACGCAGCGGCGCTGCGGCAGCAGCAGCTGCTGCAGCAACAACGACGTCAGCATGCCGCACAGCAGCGCAGCCATCCTCACGCTGCTGCGACAACAACGGCAGCAGCAACAGCCACAGCAGCCACCGTCGCAACAGGCAATGTGCAGGTGCCGCCACAACGCCTGTCGCCCTCCTCGTCGCGCGTGCACACGCGTGTCGTGCTCGCGCGACGTGCTACTGGTGAGCTGGTGCCGCTCGAGCTGCACTGCAAGCGCGTCGACCCGTACATGATTGGCAGTGACGGCAGCAGCCACGCGAGCGTCGTCGACGGCGACGAGGGCGACGGTGCGCACGTGTGGGTGGTGCACATGCGCGACCTCACACACGAGCACGCCGCCGCGCGGCTGACGGCGCTGTGCGACCGTGTGGTGGACGTGTGCGCGGTGCCTACGCTGTTGCTCGATGCGAGCGCGACGGTGCGCGTGTGCAACGCGGCCGCCGCGTCGTGCTTCGCCTGCCGCGTAGACGACGTTGTCGGTCACTCGCTCGATGCGCTGCTGTCCGCGCAGCCGCTGAGTGCGGCGCTGCTGCGCTACGTGCACGCCTACGCACGTGGCCACGACGCAGCCGACAACGACGACGATGAGGCGCTGCTGTTGCCACCGCAGCAACAGCCGCCGCGGCAGCATCGTGCCGCCTATCGCCACCGACACAACAGCAACAACAGCAGCACCGTCAACGACGACGACGATGACGATGACAATGGCAGCAGTTGTCATGGTCGTCCGCATTGGCACGTACACGCACCACCCGTGCGACGCCAGGTGGTGGCACGACGACGCAATGGTGAACGCTTCGCGGCGCTGCTGCTACTGCGGCGTCTGTGTTTGCGTTGTGTGCACAACAAGAGCCGCCGCGGTGGCAACACGCACAGCAGTCACCGTAGCAGCAGCAGCAGCAGCAGCAGCCACAGCGACGGTGACAGCAGTGCGACAGCGAGCAGCGGCAATAGCGGCGGTAGCAGTCGCAGCAGCAGCAGCGGCGATGAGTGTTGTGTTGTTGCGCATGTTGTTGACCTCAGTGTGCAGGCTACGTGTGAGCTCACGAGCGTGCTCGGCGCCGCCGCCCTGCACGTACAGCACGCGCCCGTCATTGCTTTTGACGTCGCAGGACGACCGCTGTACGCGTCACCGGCTGCATTGCAGCTGCTGCTGCCGCCACGCAACAACAGCAACAATGCAACAACAACAACAACGAACGCGACGGCAGCGCAGTTGCCCTGTGCGCACGAGCTGCTCGCTGATACAAACGCGCAGCAGTCGTACGAACGCTTTGTGTCACGACTGCAGACACGTCTGCAACGACTGCGCAACAGCGACGACGACGACGGTCGCACGGCGGACGCGATGGCGGACATGGCACACGACGACGCGGATGTGCAGCTGCAGTTGTACATTGCACAACACGCCATGTATGCAGCCGGGGCAGCAGCGACGGCGGCCGCGACGGCTGCGGCTGCTGCCGCAGCTACAAACAGCAGTAACAGCCGTGGCAGCAGCAACAACAATGCACGCATGAGTACATCGTCGTCGTTGTCTACTGTATTGCACGCTGTGCAGGCGGCGGCATCGGCGGCGCTTGCCGAGGCGTGTAGCAACAGCAGCAGTAACAGCAACAACAGCGGCGGCGGCAGCAGCAGTCACACGACGTCACCGACAACACCGCACCCACAACAGCAGCAGCAGTCACGTGCACTGCCAACGCGACGTCGCTCTCTGTCGCTGTCACGCCTGACTGATGCAGGGCAGCTGCAGAACAGCATGCTCAGTACGCTCGACGGCAACAACAACAACAACAACGCAGCTGCAGCTGCGGTTGCGAGTCGTCGCGGTCGACGAACGTCATCGCTGTTCGCCATGCGCACGCGCACCAATGCGCAAACGCGCTCGACAGCACTGCGTGACGCGGCGGCGATGCTCGATGACGGCGGCAGCAGCAGCACTGACAACAACAACAACAACAACAACAGTCGGCTGCAGCTGACGACGCACTTGCGTTGTGGTGGCGCAGCAGCAGCAGGAGCGGCGTTGCGGCGTGCAGAGGTGGCGGTGCACCCCATTGTCATGAGCAACAACAACAACAACACGACGACAATGACAGCAACAACGACGACAGCGCTGCCGCCACCACGCACGATGCTGCTCGGGACGGTGTGGCATGTGACGCCGCTCGCGGAGCAGCAGCGCAGCTCACGCGAGGTGCGCGAAGAGCAGCGGCGGCTGCTTGAGAGTGTGTTGACGCACTGCCCCCGCGCACTCGTGCTGCTCGACGACGACGGCTACGTGGTCGCGGTGAGCCGTGTGTTTGCCGAGATGCTCGGCTACTGCACCCTCGCCGACGCACTGGCACAGCTGCAGGGCACGCGCGTCGACGCGCTCGTCGCGGAGATGCAGCTGCCACCACAGCCGCTCGCGCATAGCCGCGACAACGACAGCGACAGCAACGACAACAACGACACGCACACCACACGCGATGTGCTGTGTCGCTTTATCACCTCGTCGCCGCTGCTGCTGACGACAACGACAACGTCAGCAACGTCAACAACAACAATGTCGACACCACCACTGCGCAGACTGACGCTG
>JAKVQF020000940.1:0-85000 GCA_023091115.2 Trypanosomatidae sp. Fi-14 | reverse complement strand
ACACGGTGAGGACGACAATGGCGGCAGCAGCACAAGCACGCTCGCTGACAACAACAACAACAACAACAACAGCAGCTGTGTCTGCAACACACTCGCAGCGTTGTCACCGCATAGCCCATCGGCAGCGTCGACGCGTGACGCCGTGCGTGTGCACAGTGACAAGGCAACGCAGCTTGCCGACGCGATGCATGACAAGCTGTACATGTTGCGTGATGAGCTAATCGCACAAGCAGCAGCAGACGACGACGAGGACGACGACGAGGACGGCGTCAACGATGACGTTGCAGCTGCAGGCGCAAGTAGACTCGACAGCGACGACTGCGCACGCGGTGCAGGTCGTGTTGGTGTGTACGCACAACAGCTACATCGTCGCCGTCGCCCGCAGCTGACGGCGAGTGCGGCGGTGGTGACGCTGCTGCAGCGCAAGCTCGGCGAAGTGTTGGTGTGTGCACAGACGGTGCGGTGTGCCGTGGACGACTGCCAGGCCGTCGCCGCAGCGGCCGCAGAGAGGCGACAGCAGCAGCAGCAACAGCTGCAGTCATCATCGTCTGCGCGGCTGTCCATGTCCGCGAGCAGCGTGCTGCTTGCCAACAATAGCGGTAGTGCAGGTAGTCGCAACAGTACACCGATGCCCTCACGGCCACCCCTGCCCCCTCCCCGTCGTGCACAGACGTCGCAATCGCTGCAGCCACTGCAGCCATCGCTGCTCTCGTCGTCGTCGTCCTTGTCCGCGTGGCCGGCGTCTGCCGAGGCAACGACAACAACGACGCCGGCGTCGGCCGCGACGGTGCGTGTTGAGCTCGTGCGCACTGAACAAGCACTGCGCTCGCTGTGCCTCAGCCTCGATGACGCGCAACGCATGTTGCGCATTGCGTACCCGTCGTTGTTCACGCGTGTCATGACGCGCACCGCAGCAACAGCAACAGCAACAACAGCAGCAACAGCAGCGACGACGACTAGACAGACGCTGCCGACCGATGCTGCTGCTGCTGCTGTTTGTGCTCCTGCTGCTACTGTTGCTGTCGTGCGCGCAGCCTCACCGCCAGCCGTCGCTGTGATGCACGACGAGCAGTCGCTGCACGTCGCAAGCCAACCAGACAACAACGATGACAACAACAACAACAATGACGATGACGATGATGACGATGACGACGATGACGAGAGTACGACACGGCACAGCACACCACGTCGCTCAACAAGCACGGTGCCATACTTGGCGCACACACAACCACACCGTAGTCAGAGCAGTGACGGCAACGTCGACGGCAGCAGCCGCGGCAGCGGTCATGGTGGCAGCCACAGCTGCACACCAGAGCGGGCAGAGAGCACCGCCTCGGCGACGCATGTGCCCTCGGACAGCGCCGCCACAGCCGCCACGAGCTCGATTGTGTCCTCGCCACTGCAGCTGCTGCGACAGTCGCCACTGTCACAGCCGTCACAACAACAACAAGAGCAACAGCAAGAGCAGCAGCAGCAACAGCAGCAACAGTTCACGGGCGTTGCTGACAATGGCAACTACACCGTCGTCACCGGTCTGCGCAGTGCGTCGACGTTCGCAGACTCGCCACTGCTGGCGACGCTGTCGTCGATGACGTCGCTGGCGCTGTCGCCAATGACGCAGCCATACTTTACAAACAACAACAGCAGCAGCAATGGCAACTGCAACAACAACAATGGCAACGTCACTCCCGCACCCGTTGTGAGCAGTGGCGGCAACAATCGATGCCACTATGTGGCCATGAGCAGCATCAACAACAACAACAACAACAACGGTGGTGGTCACGCACAGGCAATGTTCATGACGAGTGTGGCGTCGGCGGCGACGGCGGCGACAACAACAACGGCAACGACAGTCACCCCCGCCGCCACCCCCGCCGCCACCGCGGCGGCGCTGTCGTGTGAGCACAGCAGCGTCGCCCACCACGACGGCAGCCTCGATAGTATCGTTGTCAGCGGTAGGAGCAGCAACAGCAGCAGCATCATTGCCACGCCTGTCAACACGCTCGCAGGTGGTGGTGGCGGTGGTGGTGGTGTACAGTATAGCACACGACAGCAGCTGCAGGCACTACAAGCGCAGTTGCATCGTCACCATACACCTCGTCACATGCATCATCGCACAACACACGGCAGCAGTAGCAGCCATCGCAACAACAACAGTAGCGGCAGCATGGACGCACAGCAGCAGCGCTTACGAACGCAAACGCAGCTGCATTGCGTGCTCGACGACGGGCAGACGACAGTTGCCGACGACAATGCACTGCTGTCGGCGAGTGCAGCCGAGTGGCTGAACACGCTGCCACCATCGTCGGCGCGCGGCTTGCACAACAACAACAACAGCAGCAGCAATAGCAGCAGCAACGACACGACAGACCAGCAACAGCAACAGCAGCAGCAGTCGCGAACACAGCAGCTGACGTTGCAGTCGTCTGCGTCACCGTTGACGACGCCGATGCTGACGTGCGTGGACGACAAGGCAGTGGACAGGGTGCACATGTACGCGACACACACAACCACAAGCGACGGCGGTAACAACAACAACAAGGAGACGAACGCGCTACAACACGACGAGCACGCAGCAGATGACGACAACGACGACAATAAGAGGAATGTAAGCAACATGAGCAGTGATCCTCTGAATGACGGCGAGGCTGCACACGATGACGCAATGACGACAGCACATGACGACAACGACAACAACAACGACGTCGACGACGCAGACGACGACGCGGACGACGAGGAGGCGGTCGACGGCATGTTGACGTCACACCACATACACTGCCTGGACGGTGAGGTGTGGGCGGGTGTGCTGGACACGCAGCGCACACTGCTCGAGCACACCTTTGTCAGCGACATTGTCGAGCTACTCAACTATGGCCAGACAACACCGCTGCTGCTGCGCGGCGATGTGCACGACATGCACTTCTACGTCGCCGGTACGCGGCTGATCATGTCGTTTGTCCTCGACCACCCCGTCACGCTGCCCACCGCCGAGGTGCAGACGCGCGTGCATCTGTGTAGCTTCCCTGCGCTGCGTGCACTGCACGAGTCGTATGCGGCGCTGCAGCATCAGCTGCTTGATCACATACACGACGAACAGCAGCGACCACAACAACAGCAACAGCAGCAGCAGCAGCAGCAACAGCAACAACAACAACCGTCACGAGCACGACACGAGCGCCGCGCACGCGTGCAGGCTGCACCGCTTGTCCCTACTGCTGCAAACAACAACAACGGCAGCAGCAACAGTAACAGTAACAGCAACGGCAATGACACGGACACGCACTCGGCACCGTCGTCGGCGAAGGAGACGACGTATGCGGTGTCGACGCCAACGTCACACAGCGGCGAGGACAAGCGCGGCGATGTCGCCTCCATCGCGAGCACAGTGACAAACACAGCAGCAGCAGCAGCAGCTATGCCTGCTGTTGCTACAACAACAAACATCACTAGCACCGTAACGACACGCAACAGTGGCAGTGCACCGTCAAGCATGGACGCCGATGTGTGCACAGACGACGCCACTGCTACAGCAACAACAACAACAACAAGGACAGCAACGACCATCACCGTCACCACGACGACAAACAACACGACAATGACGGCGACGACGGCGACGACGGCTGCGCACAGTGTGGCGCACGACAATACAACAGTCGCCTCACTCGTCAGCAGCAGCAGCAGCAGCAGCAGTAATGACGACGACGAGGACGTGCATGACAGGTCGATGCGGCCGACGCGGCTGCGTCCACTTATCGCCGTCGACGCAGACGCGAGCACGACACACGCGCACACTGATCACAGCGAGCACACGACAACCGCTGCAGTACCCCCTGTCGCCATTGCAGCAGCTGCTGCCCTCGCCGTCGATTGTCATGCACCGACCTCGTCGTGCTCACGACGCACAAGCATCGACACACCACGCCCCGCCCCTGCCGCACCGCAGCCATTCCCGTCTGTGACGACAGCAGCAACAGCGGCGACAACAACAGTAGACGATGATGACAACAATGTGCACGCACAGCGGCGTGCGCGTGTCGATGACGGCAAACGTGCACACAGCCCGTCACCCCGTCAGCCAGACGAGCAGCCGCCACAGCAACAACAGCAGCAGCAGCAGCAGCAGCAAGACAAGATGAGCACAATGCTGTCCGACACGTCCTCGGCGTCGCTGCCGTCGGTGTTGCACGCGTCGTCGCGCGTGACGCCGCGCGCACTGCGCGACATCGACGAGCGCGCAGCAACGACAACAACTGCTGCTGCTGCTGCTGCACAGACACTGCACACGGCAGGCAGTGTGGTCACTGCCGTCACCGCAACGACAACAACGTCGCCGTCGTTGTCGTCATCACAAACGTCGACGACGGTGCTGCGACCGCGCATAGTGTGTCCCATACCGCAGCCACACATTGTGGCCGCTACGGCGCGCAACAACAACAACAACTACATTAACAACGACAATGAGCAAGCAGATGTCACGCGCACACGCACGGCAGCGGCGCCGCTGCTGCTGCAGCATCCGCATCCGATTGTTCTGCGCCGTAGCTCGACAGCACGTCGACGGCCAGAGCCAGCTGCTGCTGCGACGACGGCAACAACAGCACGCATACGCCTCGATGCTGACACGGACGACAACAACAATGACAGCATGACTGCGAGGCCAACGAGTGCTGCTGCAGCTGCCGCTGCACAACCGACGACCATGACGACAAGGCCAACGCGTGTGCGTAGTGCAATGCGCTACACCTCGGCTACACGCGCACGCGTGCTGAGCAGCACTGGCCACGCAGCAACAATGTCGTCATCATGTGACGACACGAGAGCGGCGGCGGCTGCAGCAACAACAATGACAACAACGTTGTCGTCACCACGTCGCGTCGCCACACCACACACGCCGCGCATTGCCGCCACCACGGCGAGTGCAGTGCGACGCCGTGGCAATGACTGCTTCTCAGCTGCACCACCAACACAACAACAGCAGCAACAACAGCAACAACAGCACAACAACGCTGCACGAAGCAGCAGCAGTCGTCATCGCGCAAGCGAGGCGGCCTCTGCTGCTGCGACTGCCTCTGTAGCACCGACGGCGAGCAGCGCGACAAACGACGTGCCGCTCGCCGTCGTGGAGCGATGCACGGGACTGTACGTGGACGAGGCGATGCGCGTGCGGTGTGCCGACGGTGTCGCGGCCGAGGCGGCTCTGCGACGCGGTGACGTGTTGCGCACCGTCGACGGCGTCGCCGTGACATCGCGAGCGCGACTGCTGCACGGCCTCGTCGATGGCGCGCGTGACGGTCGCGGCTTCGTTTTTGTGACGCTGCAGAGCACATCGGGTGCGGTGCTGACACGTCGCATGCGCGTGCCGGCCGCATTGGTGGCGGCCGTGACGGCGGGCAGTGCGCGTGACGTGCCTGCTGCGGCGGCAACCGTGGCTGCGCGTGGCAGGTCACTGCACCACCACCACAGCAATGATGACGGCAGTTGTGCGAGCAGCAGCAGCAACAGTGACAGTCGACCACGTCGTGACACGACAAACAGCATTGACACGACGGCAACGAGCACATCGATCGTGACAGCAACGGCAGCAGCAGCGGCAACAACAAACGCGACACGTCGTGCAGGACGCACCACAGCAGCAGCTGCCGCCGCTGCTGCTGCTGCGCCCATGTCCTCGCGTACGTACACGGAGGTGACGTCGGTGCACGTTGGCAGCACCTATGTGCGCATGCGCTCTGCACTTGGCAAGATGCCGAGCAGCAACAACAACAACAATGGCAACAGCAGCACATACTTGCCCGACAACAACAACAATGGTAGTCAGCACAACAGCAGCAACAACAATGTCGCCGCCGTTGCTGCTGCTGCCACATCACACGTGGCCGCACCGCTGCACACGTCATTGCGCACAGCCGCCACAACGACTGCGTCGCCGCCGCTGCCGTCACCAAGTGTTAGCTGTGCGTCGGTGCACGTCACCGAGAGCGCCGCCTCTGCCAGCAGCAGCACAAACAACAACAACAACAACAGCTGCAACGATGACAACAACAACAACAACAACAAGGACAGTAGCAGTCAGGCCGCGGCGCTGCTTGCGGGCGATGTGGCGGCGAGTGGGCGCCCGCGCAAGACACGGTCCGCGGCAGATGACATGGTGCACATACGTGGCATCAAGGTCAAGCCGTGGCTGCGCCTATCATAGTCAACGTACGACACATGCACACGCACGCACACCCACACACACGAGTACAAGTTAACCTATGTGTACACTCATTTTCGTTTTGTGTAGCCGACTTTGCGTATATATATATATGTATGTATGTGTGTGTGTATGTTTGTATGTGTGTGTGAGGTGGCCGCGTGTATAGACGTTTGCTAGACAGTGTACACAATGTCAGTGGACAAGGCAAACACGCTCGTGTATATGTGTGTATGTGTATGTGACGACACGAAAAGGCCGTAGGACAAGGGACGTGTGTGCGTGTGCAGTCGTAGCGCAATGCGAGTGTACGGTATGCATGCAACACACACACATACACATATGCATGCATGCAGCACGTACTGCGTTGCATACACAATCTGCCCTTGTCCTTCTGCCTCTACACACACACACACACACAAACACACACACACACACAGAGAGAGAGAGAGATACATACACATAGACGTCACACGACCACGTCATCATGGCAGCGATTGGTCAAGGCAACCTTGACTTTCACAAGCTGTTCCGTGTTATGCGGACGGTGGGTGAGATGATGACCGATCGCAAATATCAGGTCGCACAAGACCTCATTGCACAGACGTTTGACGAGTTTGTGCAGCGCTACGTCGACGAGGTGCCCGTGAGCGAGACGGCCGCGGCGGGTGGCACGGGTGCAGATGGCACGAGCTCAGCAGGTGCCGCCGCACTAGCTGGCAGTGGCAGCACGACGCTTGTGCAGCGTGTCGTGCGTCGCGACAAGATGACGCTGCCGTGTGAGCGACGCATGGGTGAGCAGGTGTTGCGCGCCGTCGTCTTCTTTGTCCCGCCGGCGCGACTCAGCTCCGAGTGCATGAAGGAGTACCTCGAGCTGGCACGTCGTGACGAGTGTCATCTCGTGCTCTTTGTGACGCCCACGCGGCCGAGTGCGATTGTGCGCAAGAATGTCGAGAACATCAACCGCAGTGACGCGAATCTGCGCGTGCAGGTCTTCGAGGAGGACGATCTGGCGGTGAACATTACACACCACGAGCTCGTGCCCAAGCACACCCCACTCGAGGTCGAGGAGGTCAAGGAGGTGTTGCAGGCGCACGCACTACAGCTGCATCAGCTGCCACGCATCTTGACAACAGACCCGGTCGCGGCGTACTATGGACTGCAGCGTGGACAGGTGGTGCGCATTGAGCGCACGAGCATGTCCGCTGGCATCTACGTCACGTACCGTCAGGTCGTGTAACATGTGTGCATGTGTGTGTGTGTGTGTCGGTGTAAGTAGACGCGACGTGTGTGTGTGCGCATGTGTTTGCACATGCACACACACAGACGGCAGCATGGTGTACTTGTCGTGCATGCCATAGTACATACATACACACTCACGTACACACATACACGTACACACATACATACACGTACACATACACACATACTCACATACACACAAACACGTCATGAGTTCGATTGCGGAGCTGCAGATGGTGCGGCTGTATCGCGCCTACAACACGGTGCTGCGCATGTGTACAGACCGCGGCTACGTCGTGCGGCACCCGAGTGTAGTGGCGGCGGCGATGCAGGACGCCAACGTGTACGACGCCAATGGCGATGGCTTGTCGTATGACTGGTTTATGCAGCACTTTGTGCGCTGTCGTGTCGTGCGCCGTCGTCGCGGCGACGGTGCGTCACACGGCGCGGGCGACCACGATGACGCGCAGGACGACGACGTCAGCGAGGGTGACGAGGAGACGCAACACGACGGCAACGGCTTGTCACGTCACCGCGAGCGTGAGTGGACGGCGATGCGACAGGCCATGCGACTGACGTGCGCACCCCGTGACGCGGTTGCGCCAGCGACACGCGGCACACGCGCAGTCGGTGACGGTAACGACGAGGCGGCGGCAGCGGCAGCAGCAGCACGACAGCGAGAGCAACAACAGCAGACAACGACGCAGCAGGCAGCCGCAGACGCGTCGTCACACAGCAAGGCGCTGCTCGTCTTCTTTGTCGGTGGCAGCTCGTCCTCGGCGACTGCAACAGGCAGCAGCAGCAGCAACAGTGCGCTCAGCATCAAGGAAGTGTTGCAGTGCCGCAGCAAGGCGCTGCAGAAGCACGCCTCGTCGATGCTCATCGTGTCGGCGCTGCGCGTGCCGCCCAGTGTGCGGCGTGACGTGCACGAGCTGAGCGGACGCCTGAGCGCCACCACGGGTGCGCCCTTGTTGCGCATACAAGTGCTGGAGGAGGACGCGCTCGCGCTGCCGCCCACGCTGCACGAGACGGTGCCGCGGCACACACCACTGCGCGACGAGGCGGCTGTGCAGCAGCTGCTGCAGTCGCGACAAGTGACGCTGTCGCAGCTGCCGCGCATGCTGGCGACGGACCCGATGGCGCTCTACCTGGGCCTGTCACGCGGCACCGTTGTGCATGTGCACCGTGAGAGCAAAGAGAGTGGGCCATACGACATGTTTCGCTATATTGTGTAGTGCGCAGACACGCCTCGTGTGGCAACAACAAGAAGAAAACATGCACACAGTGGCACATACATGTGCGTGTGTATGGCGTAATGCTAACAAGCGTCGACGTATAATGTGTGTGTGTGTGGTGTGTATGTGTGGCGTGGTGTGTATATGTGTGTGGCATGCTCGACGACACACGTCTGTCTGCATGCGTGACATTTGCTCTTTGTGTGTGTGTGCTTGTGTGTGTACATTGTGTGCAAGTTTGTAGCATAGCCACACGCGCATGTCGCTCTTGCTCCGTCGCAGTGTGCCACGGCTGGCGCGCGTGTACGGTGACACGAGCTGCTTCTTGCCAGGTAGCAGTGGCAGCAGCTGTGCTGCCTTGTCGTTCAGCAGCGCGGCAACCGCAGGCGCCGATGCTGTCGCCGCCACACGCGTGTCACAGTCACCGCCGCCGTTGCACGGCAAGAAGCAGCGCAGTGGCAGCCTGCACGCCATTGCACACGACACCACCTACGACGACAAGAAGCTGCGACAGCAGCTGAACGAGCTGCTCGCCGATGAGCGCGACCCGCTGCGTGCACTGCGCGCCAACTGGCGTGGCCGTCACGCGCGCGGCAACGGCAGCGCGGACGCGTACACGAGCAGCAGCAATGGCACGGGCGGTGGTGGCTATGCACAACGCAAGCTCGTCGACCTGCCCGGTGTCGAGCGTGTGCGTGACCTGCCAGCCGACCCCATCACACGCCTCTTCTTCCAGCACAAGGGCGACCACGCGCTCTACTACGGCACCTACGACAGCCCCAGCGCCCAGGACGACGATCGTGTGCAGATTGCCAACCGCACGGCCGCACCGCACGCGTGGCGGCACGGCCTGCGACTGCCCGTCTACGATTTTTGCCACCGTCTGCGCGAGGCGAGTGCGCAGCGTAAGCGGTTCGTTGTCGTCCCGGCCACACACGAGACGCGCGGGTGTGCGCGGGTGCTGCTCGATCACGGCCTCGTCGCCGGCTTCCGCGATTTTCACAATGATCGCGCCTTTGTGGTGGAGCTCAAATATTTTCAAAACGAGCCGACGCTGCGGCTCATTGAGCCGTGCAGCTACGACGGCCGCACCGAGTTTGAGTGGTCGCCGAAGATGATGCGACGGCTGCTGAACTCACATGGCATACACAACCGCCTCATTGTGTACATTTGCCGCACCGCAGACAACCGTGTTATTGACCACATACAGGCCGTGCGCGAGTGCGTGGGCGGGCGCGGCTTGCTCATGGCACACTAGCGAAGGTGACGGCGCGACGAGGGCGAGGGCTATATGTGCAACATGTTTGTGTGTATGTGTGTGTGTATGTGTTGCTCGTTGTTTTGTGTGCACTGCATTACGCTACGTTGCTTGCTGTCATTCGTCTCTTCTACACACACACACACACACACACACTGTCGACAAGATTCTTTGCGTGTGCTGCTCCTGCTGCTTCTACACTCGCAGCGATGCGTCGTGCCTTGCGCAGTGTGGCGGCGCCCGCGACGGCGCCGAGTGTGCACCCGCAACCGAGCCTGCTCGCCGAGTACGTCGCCTTCCCGCTGTACGACTGGCTGGTGCTGTTCTACCCGTCGTGGTGGCGGCCCAACGCGGTCACGCTGTGCGGTGTCGCCATGACGCTGCTCGCCTCACTGCTCGTGCTCACATCACTGCCCACGCATAGCGTCTTTGTGCCCGGCACGGCGACGCTGCCGCCGGCGGCGCTGCTGCTCGACGAGGGCACACTTGCACGTGAGCGTGTGCGCTATGATGTGCGCCTGCGGCCGTCTGTCTGGCCATTTAGCATGCGCAGTTGGAGTAGCAGTAGCAGCAGCACAAGCGCAGCAGCAGCAGCAGCAACAACACATGACAGCACCTTGTCGTCATTGTCGTGGTTGCTGTCGTCTGTGCTGCCATCACCGGTGGCGTGCATGTTGCTGTGTTGCGGTGTGCTCAATCTGCTCTACTGCATCGCCGACAACACCGACGGCCGCCTCGCCCGGCGTGATCGCCGCACGAGTGTGATTGGCGAGTATCTTGACCACGGCCTCGACTGCGTCACCTCGCTGCTGTCTGCGTCGGTTGTGTGCTGTGTCTTGTCGGCGTCGCTGGCGAACATGACGGTGGCGGTGGTGCTGCTTGCGTACGTGACGGTGCTCAGCCACACACTGCACTATGAGACGAACGTCTTTGTCTGGGGCAATCGACTCGTGTCCGTCGACGAGGGCATGCTCTTCTTTGCCGCCGCCATGTGGCTGCCCGTGGTGCGGCCACAACTGATGCTGACCTCGCTGCTGTCGCCCGCGACGGCAGACGCACTCGCCGCGTACGTGACGCGTGCCTTGGCTGTCGCCGCAACGCACATGCGCAGTGTGATGCACACGATGACGACAACGATGACGATGACGATGCCCTCGGTGACACACGTGCGCGCAGCACTGCTGCGACTGAGTGTGGCGGACGTACTGTACGTCTTCTTCATCGCCTCGCAGCTGTGTACGATTGCTGACCTGCTGCGCCGTCGTCCGCGCATGCTGCTGCGCGGCCACGTGCTCGCGTCGCTGCTCAATGCAGCAGTGCTGCTCTCGCTCGTGCGCGGCCACAATGCACACGTTGTCACGGCGCTGTCGTCATCGTCGTCGTCGCAACAGCAACAACAGCACGCACACGGCGACGCGGCTCGCCGCGCTCTTGCCGGCAGCTATACGCTCGGGCCGCTGTCATACCCGGCGCTGTGGACGCTGACGTGTGCGTGCACCAGCAGCATCCTCGTGCACATACCCATCGCCGCACGCTGCGCACACCTCGCGCGCACACGGCCACGTCTGCCACTGTTTGGCCTGGCGGTGGTGTGGGTGCTGTTCGCGTACTGGCCCGCCGCCGGCACGATGGCGGCCGCGGCACTGCATGTTGCGCAGGTGATGTACAATGTGCACGTCATCACACGGCGCGCCGCGCAACGTGGCAGCAGCGGCGCCACGATCAGCAACGGCAGCCGTCGTCACGACAAGGACAAGAGCACACGCAAGCAGCGTGACGTGACCAGTGACAAGCAGGCCACGACGCAGCAACAACAGCAACAGCAACAGCACAATGGCAACAGTCACAAGAAGAAGAAGAAGACGAAGACAACGTAAGGAGGAGGGCGCACACACGTGCTACATAAGTGTGTGTAATACACGACATAATGTATGTGAACAACAGTGTATATATGTGTACATGCGCGTTTATATATGCACGTATGTGTGTGTGTGTGTGTGACATATATACTATATATACTTATATTTATTGTGTGCGTATGTACGTGTGTGCGTGTGCGCCTGTTGTTGTGCATCGCATGATGCCGTCGTGCTGCTACTGCTGTTGCTCTTGTTTGTGTGCTAGTCTGTCTTGTGTGCGTAAGAGAGAGAGAAGGAGAGTGAGTGCAAACACAAAAAGAGGTGAGCAGAAACGTAACAGTAAGCAGGGGGCTGCCTCGTTGTGCAGGAGCAGCAGTAGCAGCAACAATACGCATACACACAGACACACACACACACACGGTCCAGCATGAGCCTACAAGACGTGTACAATGCACTGTTGCAGGGCGGCAGCAGCGCGTCGTGGGCGCTCGACGTCCTGCACGCCCATGACCAACCACTAAGCGAACGCGAAGCACAGCAGCTGCACGCCTTTCGTGCCGAGCAGCGTGAGCAGCTCGAGAGCGGACTGCGCGCGGACGAGCCGCCTGCGCACATTGCCGCCCTCGCACGCCGCCCCACACGCGCGCTGCACCCACTGCAGATGGTGCAGTGTGTGCTGAATGTGTCGCGGGTGCCGTACGTGTCGCACAAGCTGCAGCGCCGACTGCAGGACGACGTGCTGTCGAGTGTGTGTCGTGCGCGTCAGGCGACGGTGTGGTCGACGAGCGCGTGGGGTAGTGTGCTGCATGCGGCCGCGCAGCTGCCCATGCGCTCATCGCCGTCGAGTTTGCGTTGTGCTACGGTGCTGCTGCGCTGGGCGTGTGCCGCGCTTGTCGAGGCAACAACGTCGACGGTCACGGCAACGCGTGCAGCGGGCGGCGGCGGCGGCGTCGTCGCCGAGGACGATGGCGGCGATGGCAGTGTGACAATGGCAGCTGCAGCAGCAGCAGCGTCATCTGCGCCACGTCTGCGTGCGTACACGCTGACCGAGGCGCACGTTGCATTGCTGCGTTTGCTCGTCGAGGTGGTGCGCTGTTATCGCGACGCGCACGCACGCAAGCGTCGCCATGGGCTGCCGTCGATGCGCGTCAACACAGCAACAACAACAGCGGCAGCGGCAGCGGCTGCCACACACCCACTACGGCGTGTGTTGCGTGCGTGTGCACCCGTCTGGCAGGCACTGCAACAGTCGTCTGCCGCCGCTGACGGTGACGACAGCAGCGGCAGCAGCCATCGCGACAAGGATGACATCGACAACACAACGACGACAGCAACGGCGGCAACGCTGCAGTCACTGCACGCCGCTGTGCGGCAGCTGTCTGTTGTGGACGTGGTGACGCTGAGTACGGTGTCGGCGTCGTGTGCGGTGAGCAAGACGCAACTGCAGTCGCTGCTGCGTACAACGGCGGCGACGACAAGCAACAACACAACGTCAACAATGACAACAGCAATGGCAGCGTCAACGGCGCAGCTGCAGCAGTCGCCTGGTGCACTGTACCGCCTGCTCGGTGGTCGCGATGACGTGTGTGCGGTGTACGACGGCAACAGCACACGTGCGCGGTGGCGCGATGCCGCGGCGACGGCGGCGGCGGCGAGTGTGCGCGCGTGCACGCTGCCGCTGCACGCACACGCGCGCGCTGACGTGGTGGCGATGTGTCTGCACACGATGACGCTGACGACCACGACGCTGCCGTCGTTGCTCGACCACCTCGCCGTGCTGCTGGCGGCGTCGCCGTCGTCGTGTGTGTCTGCGCATTTTGTTCAGCGCGGCGGTGAGGCGTTTGTGCAGCTGCTCGTGCCGTTTGTACACAATGCAAAGGCGCTGACGCTGCCGGTCGTCCGCGCTCTCGCACCGCTGTACGCGCGTCTGTTTGCGCAGCTGCTGCAGCCACCGTGCACCACAGCAGACGAGGAGGATGACAATGACAACAACAACGCACGCGACGGTGCCGTGACGACGCAAACGCAGCTGTGCATGTTGCGTGCGCTGCTGCGGGCGACGACGCGTGTGGTGCGCGATCGCTGTCGCGCCTCGACGGAGAAGGTGGCGGTGCTGCGCATTGTGACGGCCATGTGCTACACGCACGACGACAGCAACAGCGACGACGACGACAGCAGCAGTGACGAGGACGCGGACGAGGTTGCCGCGACACGGTCGACGCCCGCACGGCTGCCACTGCGTTTGTGTGGCGGTGCCGTCGTGCTTGACGCGCGTGCAGTGATGCAACGCGACGAGGACAAGAACAACAACAACAACAACAATGACGACGATGATGATGATGATGTGGTGGCGATGCTCAACAGCGAGGTGGCTGTGCCCGTTGCTGAGCTGTCGTATGCGGCGCTGTGCCTCGTCACGCAGCTGCGCGCGGAGGCGTACATTGTCGACGGCCTGACGGCGGCGGTGCAACACGCGAGCAAAGACACGGCGCTGCGGCGTGCGCTGCTGCTCGCGCTGCGGCCGTCGGCGCGGCTGCCGGCGGTGGTGGCGGAGCAGCTCATTGCACCGCTGCTGCGCGGCTGCGAGGAGGTGGAGGTGTCACGACCGGACGCGTTCCTCGCCCTGCGCTTCTACATTCGCACCGCACCTGTTGCGGCACTGCGGCTGTGCGGCTTGCTGTGTCGTGCCGATGTGCTCGCACAACTCGGCAGCAGCAGCAGCAGCAGCGGCAGTGCACACACAAACACAACAACAACAGCAGCAACAGCAGCAGCGGCGTCTACCGTCACGTCCGAGGACGAGCTGACGGCAGCGGCGGCCGTGGCCATGTCGCTTGCTCGGGTTGCTGGCCGCTGCAGTGCACTCGCGCTGCTGCTGACGCACACGAGTGCGCAGCTGCGACGGCGACTGTGTGCGTTTGTCGCCGCACACGCCGCCGCCGCCGACGCCGCGCCGATGATCGTTGGTCTGTGGGACAGTGTAGTGCGCGATGTGTTTGGCCTCGAGGCGGCACACAAGCCGCGCATCTTGTCCGCCTCGGCGGCGACGGCGCTGTGCACCGCCGCGACGGCGCTGCTGCGCCATCACATGAGCCGTGTGACGCCAAGCACGGCGCTGACGGAGGTGCTGCTGTGTTGTGGTCATGCACACGTGCAGCTGCATGCAACAACAACAACAACAGCAACAGGCGCTACTGCTGCTGCTGCTGCTGCTGCTGCTGTGAGCAGTGGTGGCAGTGTTGTGGACAGTCATGGCAGCGCGAGCGGTGACGACGGCAGCGATGCCGAGCTGAGCGTCTACGCACCACGTGGTGAGGCACTCGCGGCCGCTGCAGCAGCCGTGTACATGAGCAGCAACAGCAACAACAACAACGTGACGACGTCATCATCATGGGCCGTCGCACCCACCGCGCAGTGGCTCTGTCGTCGCGGTCGCTCACGAGATGCACGCCGTGGCGCCGCTATGACAGCCGCGACGACGACGGCGGTGTGCACTGCGCTGGTCGATCGCGTGCTCGATCGCGAGGCGGTGTCGTTGCTCTGTCGGCACAGCGACGCCGTGGCAGCGGCGCTGCTGACGGCGATGACATCACCGGACAGTGAGCAGCGCGAGCACGTCGCGATGGCGGCGTGTCGTGCCGTTGCACTCTTCTTGCATCGTGTTGCCCAGGCATCATCGTCGTCATCATTATCGTCTGCAGCAGCGGCAACAACAACGACTGCAGCAGCCGTCATGACAGGAACAAGCAGCAGCAGCAGCAGTGGCACGACAGCCGCCGCTGCCACGACAGCCGCAACGACGACCGCCGCCGCCGTGAGCGCGGCACTCTTTGCGCGTCTGCGCGCCGCCGTGACGGCGTCGGCGGCGTTCTTCGCCACCCTCGACGAGCTCGATCGCGCCGTGGCCGCCCACAGCGACGACGCGGTGGCGTGCTACGAGGCGACGACGCTGCGCGCACAGCAGCTGCTGCGCGTGTTCGCGGAGCGTCCGCCCAAAGGGGTGTCGGCGGACGACTATGTCGACATGCAACGCGCCGCCGCCGCCGCCCTCGCACACGCGCGCACCACACTGCACACGACGCTCGCGCGGCGCACACGACAGCTGCGCCCATGCATGCGGCGTCACGCGCGGCCGTTCCTGGCGCTGCAGTACATTGGCTACACGGGTAGCTTCCACCTGTGTGGGGTGGCGCTGCTGCATCCGGTGCTGCAGGCGTTGCTCGCGACGGCGCCGCTGCCGGTGAGTGTCGACTACCCGCGCTACCCACCCACGTCACCGGCGCGCGCGTGTGGCGATGCGCTGGCGGCGCTGTCCGCCGCCGCCGCCGCCGCCACCTCCGCGTCGAGTGCGTCGGCGGCGGTGGCGGCGGCGACGAGTGCCGTCATTGCGGCCGCCGACGCCGCCGAGCAGCAGCGTACGCAGCGCCCCGCACCCGCCGTGGTCGGCCGCCTCGCCCTCGACGCGAGCGTCGCACTGCTCTGTCACACGCCGCTGTCGACGCTCGCGGAGCGCATGACGCGCGTGACGGCGACGCTGGCGTGCGAGTCGCACCTGTCTGCGCACGACGTCGCCCACATTGCCGCGCTCGCGCACACGTTGCGGCAGGACGTGACGCGTATGCTGCCGTCGTCGCTGTTTTGTGTGTTGTTGTCCTTCTTGCGTGTGGCGTTTCGGCCCAGTCGCGGCGGTGGCAGTGCGGCGGCGTCGTCTGCGACGTCGACGACGATTAGCGTCGCGACGCAGCATCAGCTCCTCGGCTTGCTGCTGCAGAACTGCGCACATCGGCCGGTCCCCTCGGCACACGTCATTGCCGCACAGCAGCAACAAACACAAGCAGCTCCACAACAACAACAGCAACAACATGCTTCTGCGGCAACAACAACACACGCCTTGTCTGCTGCCGTGCTGCATAGCGTTGTGCAGCAGACGCTGTTGCCGGTCGAGGTTGCCGAGGCGATGCAGCTGCTGACGAGCATCGTGCAGACCTTCGCGGGCGCGTACAAGACGGCGCAGCAGGGTATGCTGCAGCTCATGCCGCTGCTTGTGCCCGCGCAGCTGCCCACACTCGAGGCGGCGCTGCTGCACCCGACGTCGGAGCTGGTGCGTGAGATGGCGGCGCAGGCGCTGCCGCGGTTTGCGCACTTTGCGACGTGTCGTCGGGCGCTGCTGCTCGCCGACGTGCTCGCACGCGACGAGGCGACATCGACGTCGACGTCGTCCTCGTCGTCGAGTGTGACGAAGCCTGCACAGCAGGTGCTCGCGGACAGCCGCTATGGCTGGCGTGGTGTGCAGCCACAGGACTGGGGCGATCTCGTCTACCTGCTCGTGCAGTATGGCGCACACAAGGTCAACGCGCTGCGCGTGGCGCGAGTGATGTACGCGCTCTTTGTCGACGCGAGCAGCGAGGCGCAGCAGCTGACGTGGGTGCGCGACCTGATGCAGCGTGTGGGCGACGGCGCAAGCAGCAGCAACGACGAGGCAAGCAACAACAACAACAGCAACAACAATAGCAGCAGCAGCAGCAAAAACAACAGTCACAACACGGGTGGTGGTGTGGCGGCGGTGACGGTGCTCGAGGCACTCGCGCCCACGTACCGCGGCCGCAGCGTCTCTCTCGAGGTGATCGACTACCTTTGCACACTGCTCGAACGCAGCACCACCGGCGAGGCACTGATGCGCAGCGTGCTCGACGCCGGCCGCGTCGTGCTCGCCGCGACGGACGTGGCGACGCTCGGCGATGTCGCGCCCGAGCTGCAGACGCGACTGGCGCGGCCGCCGAAGGACGCCACGCACGCACAGCGAGAAGAGTACCAGGCGACGGCGACGGTGTGGCTGACGATCATTAGCTGTCGGCTGCAAGAGGTGGCCCTGCTCGAGGCGATCATTGAGCAGCAGAGCCGCATCTTGAACAACTCGACGTCGGAGCGGGTGCACCGGTGCGTGTGTGCGTCAATGGTCGAGATCACGCGCAACGCCACGGTGCGCGCGTCACCGCGGCTGGACGAGTTTGTCGAGAAGTGCGTCAAGCAGATATTCCACAGCGGCTCTTACGTGAAGAAGAAGGCGCACGCGTGGGGCGTGGCGGGCGTCCTTGCTGGCCTCGGGGTGCCCTCGCTGCGGCGCTACGGCGTCGTTGACGCGGTGCGGCGGGCGGCGGCGCGGGAGCGGCCGTCGTCGGAGCGCGCGGGCGCGATGGTGCTGCTGGAGGTGTTGTTCGAGGTCATGGGGACGCGCATCGAGCCCTACGCGCTCGCGCTGACGCCGGTGCTGCTCGAGGGCGTCGCGGAGGCGGATGCCAAGGTCAGCGAGTGCGCCGACGACGCGTCGCGGGTGCTGATGCAGCGTGGCTTGACGAGCGTCGGCCTGCGTCAGCTCATTCCACGGCTGATTGAGATGCTCTCGTCGGCCGAGCAGGCGAAGCGCCGCGTCGCGCCGCTGTCGTTCATTGGGTATGTCGCCTTTTGCTCACCCAAGCAGCTCGCCGCGACGCTGCCGCAGATTATGCAGCCCATCACGGCGTGCTTGTTTGACGTCAACAGCGCCGTGTCGGTGGCCGCGTCGCGGGCGCTGCGGCGGGTGGCGGGTGTGGTGTCGTGCCCGGAGATACAAGAGCACGTGGAGCTGGTGCTGCAGGCGCTGCGGTCGCCAAGCAGCGAGACGGAGAGCGCGCTCGACGCGCTGCTGTACACGCGCTTCGTCAACGTCGTCGACGCCGCCTCGCTCGCGCTCATCATCCCCGTCGTCGCGCGCGGGCTGAGCGCGCAGCAGCAGGCCGCGCAGAACACCCGCGCAAAGGCGGCGCAGATTGTCGCCGCGATGGTGCACCTGGTGGCCGATGCCAAGACACTGCAGCCGTACGCCGACGAGCTCGTCCGCCTGCTCGAGGACGCGGCTACCGACCCGCAGAGTGAGGCGCGGACAACGGCCGCCCGCGCGCTGGCCGCCCTCGCCGCCGCCCTCGGTGACGGCCTCGTCGACCGCATCGCCTCGTGGTGCTTCACAGTGCTGCAGCGCGTGCAGTCGAACCCGATTGAGAAGGCGGGCGCGGCACAGGTGTTTGTTGAGCTCGTACACACGTGTGGTAGCAGCAGCAGCACTACTATTACTAATACAACTGCTGTTAGCACTACTGGCGGTGGCGGTGGTGAGCTGCTGCGTGTGTACTTTGACGTGCTGGAGCGCGGCATGCTCGATGAGCGGCCGCCCGTGCGCGAGGGGTTCTTGTCCATCCTCGTCTACGCCCCGTCCACGCTCAGCCCGGACGTGTTCCAGGGCCTCTTGCCGGTCGCCTTTCCGTGGGTGCTCGAGGGGCTGTCGCACTTCTCGGACAAGGTACGCGAGGTGGCCTTGACGGCCGGTGACAGCATCATTGCCTTGTACGGCACACGCAACTTGTCGCTCGTGCTGGAGCCGCTGCTGCGCGGGGTGGGCAGTGAGGCGACAACGATGCGACAGAGCTCGTTGCTGCTGTCGGCGAAGCTAATGCTGCACCTCGTGTCGCTGGTGCGGCGACGTCTGCGTGTGCAGGCGGCGGCGGCCGCAGCGGCGGCCGCGGCGGCGGCATCCACCACGACGTCAGCGACGGCAGACAATGGTGACGACAGCACAGCAGCAACAGCAGCGGCGGAGGGCGACGATGTGGTGACGGCAGATGGCGTGCTGACGATCGAGGCGGCTCGCAGTGTCGAGAAGCGCGGTGTGTCGGTGCTCGGCGCGCTCGAGGACATGCTCGGCACGCAGCCGCTGCTGCAGATACTCGCCGCCTTGTACTGCGGCCGCAACGAGCACCACGCGCAGGTGCGTGGCGACTGCAACGTGGCGTGGCAGGCGTGTGTGGCGAGCATACGTGCCGCCGTGCACAAGATGTTTGACCACCTCGTCGATCTGCTGCTGCACCTCTGCGGCAGCGACAACCCCGACTGCGCCGATGTCGCGAGCAAGACGATTGAGTACACGACCGGCATGAGTGAGATGCTCGAGCGGCTTGTCGAGGCGTTTTGTGACGCCTACGCGAGCGGCGGGGAGCGCGCACGGCTGGGCGCCCTCGTCGCGCTCGCGACGCTGGTGCAGTGTGCCGACAGCAAGCGGCTCATGCGGCTCGGTGCACAGCTCGTGGGGTGTGTGTTGCCGGCGATGCAGGACAGCAGCGCGGCGGTGCGCGAGGCCGCCCGGGAGGTGTTCGCGCGTGTGACGAAGACGGCCGGGTCGCGGCTCATTGAGAGCGCCATTGAGGAGCAGCTGACGTCGCCGACGCCGAGTGTGCGTGGTGTGGTCGAGGTGGTCAAGGTGAAGCCTACGGTCGCCCTCGCGCTCGTCTTTCGCCACCTCGACACGCTGCTGCTGCGGACGACAAACAACACAACAACAGGCAGCGGCAGCAGCAGCAGTGGCCACGCACTCGGCGAGAGCACCGTCGAGCTGCTCGACGCCATCCTCGACGTGGAGAGTGCGCAGGAGGAGCTGCGGCGGTACATGGACAACCTAGCCCGTGTCTGCCTCGCCCTCCTCGTCGACAAGGTGCACGGCGCGGCGGGGCTGATGACTAAATATGCCGCCCTCTGCCCCCGCGATCGCGAGGCGACGCCGATTGAACACTTCGCTAAGGCGTTCCACACCCCCGCGACGCGGTGTGGGGCGGTGCTCGCGGCCGACGCGTTCGCGCGCGGCACCGCCCTTGAGCACACCGACGGCATCGCCGCAGCGCTGCGCACGCTCGTGACGGCGCTCGGCGACGACGCGCACAGCGCCGCGCGGGCGCAGGCGGTGCGACTGCTGCCCTCGCTGCTGCACGCCCTCGAGCAACGCTACACGGCGACGGCGCTGACGGAGGAGGAGCGGCAAGACGCGACGAGCAGCAAGCGCGCGGCGGGGCGCTACCTGCTGCAGTACCTCGACGTCCTGCACACGACGCTCGCCGTCACGGCACGCGCCTCTGTCGCGTCAAGCAGTGGCAACAGCAGCAACGGTGATGACGATGACGACGGTGCCAGCGGCGGCGGCAGCAGCCATGGCGCGTCGTTTGACGTCCTCGCCGAGGGCGACCCACGCATCTTTGACACACTCATGACACTGTGCAATCGTGGCCTGGACTATGGCACGAGTGAGCAACGTGTGCTTGCGGTGCACGCCATACGCGACCTGCTGCGCTACGCACCGCGCACGCTTGCCGCGTCCGCCGCCAACACGGTCGCCGGCCGCTGCTCCAAGGCGCTCTTCACGCGCAACGACGGCGCCGTCGTGCACGCACTGCTGCAGCTCTGTCTACAGCTACTGCGCAGCACAGGCAGCAGCAGTGGCAGTGGCGGTGGTGCAGCAGCGGCGAGTATGGGTAAGGAGGCCATGGTCGAGGGCACCATGGCGCTCGCCATGTTCAACGCCGCCCTGTGCGACGCCGGTGACGCGCGCGTGCTCGCGCTGCACGTGACGGTCGAGCTGCTGCAGCGGTCGAGCAAGTATGCCGATCTGCTCCTCGGCACGGTGCTGACGAAGAAGGCCGCCGCACTCGACACGCCGCTGCTGTCGACGGTGCTGTGCCGGTTCGTGTCGACGGTGATGCGGGCGGCGGCGCTGACGCGGCCATCACCGCATGTGCTGCGGCTGTATGAGCAGGTGGTGTTGCCGCTGTGGGAGAGTAGCACGACACCCGCGCAAGCCGCCGCCGCGGGCGTCGCACTCGGTGCGCTGTGCATGTCCTCGAGCATGCCCGAGACGACGCTGTGCGATGTCAAGGAGCGCGTGTTGGGGGCGCTGACGATGCACGGTGGCGTGCGTGCGTTGGCGGGGCTGAGCGCGACGTACGCGCTCGTCACGGCCGCCACGGCGCGCGTCGACGACACCTTCCTCGAGGTGGCCGCCGAGGAGGTGGCGGCGGCGGCGGCGGGCGCGGGCGCGTCGGACCGGCTGTCGACGCTGTGGATGTTGCGCGCGGGGGCGGCGCTGGCGCAGAGCGGCCGCGTCGATGCGGCCCACTTGCGCGTCGACGCGTACACGACACTGCTGCGTCGTGTCGCGGCGAGCGATGAGACGGCGTCGAGTACGGCGCATTACTTCTACGAGACGGTGCGCACCGCACTGCCCGAGACGAGTGCGACGCTGCTGCCGCTCATGGCGAGCTGCGCACACGAGCCGAGCACGCAGTGGCTCGCGCGGGGCCGCTTCGACGCCGACCTGGACGATGAGGTGATTGCCGATGTGACGTACTAGGGCAACGTGTATGTGTGTGTGTGTGTGTGTGTGTGTGTGTGTGTGTGTGTGTAAGCAGAGGCAAGAGCATGGGCACTGTGTGTATGTAAGCGTAAGCTAATGCGTTGGTGCATGGCCGTGGACAAGGGTGCACATAAGTGACACACGCACACACGTGTGTATGTCTGTGTGTGTGTCATGTATGCTAACGTAACACAGCTCAAGTGGCGGCAATGACAACGTGACGCGCATGCACACACTTTACACACACGTGTGTGTGTGTGTATGTGCTGTGATGGTACAACACTTGTTGTCTGCGCTTGTACTATGCTAGCACACACACACACACACAAGCATACATACACACAAGTATACATACACACAAGCGCATACACCTTGTCGCCATGCAAGCAGCCTTTCAGCTGGCGTCGGTGCATGGCATGTTGTACACCGGCGGCAACGTGCGCTTCTCCGGCGATGGCGCGCAGCTGTACTCGCCGGTGCACAATCACCTGTCGTGTCTGCAGCTGCGTCACGAGGGCCACACCTCGCTGACGTGCAGCAACAGCACCATACAGTGCTTCGACGTGTCGCCCGACGAGGACCTTGTCCTGGCCATTGGCGAGCGCGGCCTCGGCTTCTTCTACTCGCTCTCGGCACGTGTCGTGCTCGACACGGTCGCGCTGCCGCCCGACTGCAGTGTGGCGGCGGTGCGCTTCAGCCCGTGCGGTCGCTTTGCTGCCGTGGCGGTGGAGACGACGCTGCACATCTTTGCCGCGCCTGCGCGTCGTGTTGTGCGCTTCCACGCGTGTCCGCGCGTGGCGCAACTGCACGCGCTGCTGTCGCGCCCCATCACATGCCTTGACTGGAGTGGCGACAGTGCGCATGTGCTCGTCAGTGGGCAAGATGCACGCATGAAGATTGTGCCGCGACACGCGTACGCGTCGCTGGGCGCCGGTGCGCAACACAACCACCTCATCGGTCATCGCCGCGCCGTCATTGGCGCCTGGTTTGCTGACAAGGACGAGAGCAACAGCAGCAGCAGTAGCAGTGGTGGTGCGCGTGTCGTCAGTGTGGGCTCGGACAATGTCGTCATGACGTGGGTGCGCACGACGATGACGCGGCAGGAGGTGATGCGTGCGATTGCGCAGGCGAGCGTGAATGCACGCTGTCGTGCTGCTGCTGCAGCGAATGCAGACGAAGACAATGACGACGACGACGACGAGGACGCTGTGCCGCGTAGCATTCTCGAGCGGCAGCGTGTCGAGCAGCTGCGTCGTGACGGAGTGCGCGTGTCGGCCGCTGACGTGTCGTTTCTGCCACCCATGCTGCGCGATGCGTACGTCATCGAGCATAAGTTTCTGCTCACACACAAGGGCCGGCCAAGCGTCGCGACACTGCACGCGGCGCGCGGTCTGCTCGCCATTGGCTACGACAGTGGCATCTTTGCCATACACACGCTGCCCGAGACAACACGCAGTGCTGCTGGCAACACCACGAATAACAACAACAATGACGACGAGGATGACCACAACAACGATGACAACAGCAGCAACAAGGCACAACGGGCACAAGCCGAGCTGCCGCTCGTGCACCTGCTCTCCATCTCTGCGCAGTCGCTGACGGCGGCCGCCTTCTCGCCGAGCGGCGACCACATCGCCTTTGCGAGTGCGCACCTGCGGCAGCTGCTCGTGTGGGACTGGCGTGGTGAGGCGTATGTGCTGAAGGAGCAGGCGCACTATTATGACATTGCCCGCACCGCCATCACAGCCGACGCCAGCGCCATCGTCTCGGGCGGCGACGATGGCAAGGTGAAGGTGTGGAAGGCGTCCTCGGGGCAATGCTTCGTCACCTTTGTCGATCACACCGCCGCCATCACGGGCGTCGTGACGTGTGCGGCGACGAACGCGCTGTTCACGTGCAGTCTCGACGGCACCGCGCGTGGCTGGGATCTGGTCCGCTACCGCTGCTTCCGCGTCTTTGTCCCGCACGATGAGGAGCTGCGTGCGTTTGCGACAGGCGGCAGCGGCAGCGAGGCGGCGGCGGCGGCGTCAGCGTCGTCGACGACGCAGCTCTCGTGCATCGCCGTCGACCCGTCGGGTGAGTTGCTCGCCGTGGGCAGTGCGCGCGTCAATCGCATCTATCTCTTCGCCATACAAACAGGTCGTGTGGTGGATGTGCTGCAAGGGCACGAGGGCCCGATCAGCTGCGTCGCTTTCCACCCTGACGGCACGACGCTCGTCAGCGGCGCCCTCGACACGCGCCTGATTGTGTGGCAGCTCTTCACGCGCAACGACGGCGGGGCGCGGCTGAGCGGCGACGGCGACGTCGTCGACGTTGGCAGTGAGGTGCTGTGCGTGGCGTACAGCAGCAGCGGCCGCTGCATGGCGGTGTTGACGGCGCGACAAGAGGTGCTCGTCTACGAGGCCGTCGTCGCGCACGAGCCGCAGCTGCTCAAGACATTCAGCGTCGCGCGCGATGCGGTGGGGGGCTGGCACGGCGCCGTTGGCCCGCACAGCAGCAACACTGCCCAGCGCTTCACACGCCTCGCACTGGCCCCAGAGGGGGAGCGAGTGCTGCTGGGAGGAGAGAGCAAATGGCTCGTGCTCTTTCACGCCACGCAGGGCTATGTGCTGGGCAAGTGGCCCGTCTCGACGAATGCGCAGGTGCGCGGCGTCGAGGAGCAGTACGCGTGGCGCCGCGCCAGCGAGGCCGGCATGCTCGACGACATTGACGTCGCCGACGACGACGTCCACCTGACGCGGCGGCGCCTGCTCGAGCTGCCGGGCAGTCGACACCGGCACTACGCGACGGGGCAGCGCAAGACGGCGTTGGTGGCGCGCACCGCCGACGTCGCGTTCGCCGCGACGGGCAGCGAGTTTGTCGCGGCGACGACGGATGGGCTGCTCATCTTCTCACTCTATGTGCGGCGGCCGCGCTTTGCGCCGCTGCAGCTGACGAGCGCGCTGACGACCGACGCGGTGCGGGCGCAGCTGGCGAGTGGGCAGCAGCCCGTGCTCGCGCTCATGGGCGCGCTGCTGCTCGGTGAGCGCGCGCTCGGGGTGGAGTGTGTGCGTCGCATGCCACGGCAAGCCATACCCGTGGCGGTGTCCTCGACACCGTCGAGCGTGTACCCGCTGCTCGTCTTGTGGGTCGCACGCGAGGTGGAGGAGAGCCGCTACGTCGAGCACAGTCTACTGTGGGCGCAGTCGCTGCTGCTGCACTCGAGCGAGGCGCTGCTCGCGTGCACCGGTCATGGCGGTGGCGGTGGCGGTGGTGTGGTGGCGGCTACAGCAGCAGCGTCATCGTCGTCCTCTTCTTCTTCGCTGCAACTCATCCCCGCACTGAAGACACTGCTGCGCAGTTTGCACACACACCGCACACTGACGCAGCTCGCCAATGAGAATTACTTTGCTCTGTTGTACCTGGCAGACGCGGCGGCGATGCACAAGCACGCACTGACGGCGACGGCAAACAACGACAACAAGGACAACAACACGGCAACGACGACAACAACGGCAGAGGCGACAACGGCCGCCTAGGCTGTGCATACACACACAAGCACGCACGCACTTGCACCAGTGTGCATGTACTGTGACAGTGTGACCAGCATCGCGTGTCTGTGTCTGTGTGTGTGAGGTAAAGATAAGGATAAGGCTGCGCAGCGCCACATACAAACGTGTAAGCAGAGCAGTGTCCATCGCGACGCGCTGTCGCTGTGTGACAATACAACACACACATACTTACATGTACGTTGATGTACGCATGCGATGCTGTGCCACGCCTGTCACATTGCCTTCAGCAACACACACACATACACGTAGCACATGCAGAGACCGACGCCGACAATGGCAGCGTCATTGCCGCAGCTGACGGCAGACCTGCGTGACGCGTTCGCGCCTCTGCTGCGCTGCATCGAACAGCAGCAGCAGCAAACGCAACACGACGAGGGCAACGGCAGCAACAGCAGCGGCGGCAGTCATGCTCGCGTGCTCGCGTACACGTACATACTCGAGTTGTTGCTTGCGCTGACGCGCCTGGACGCGTCACTGCGCGTGGACGAGCGACGCACGTTTGTGCGCGCCGTCGACTACCTCATCGCCCATTGGCGTGAGCGCATCGAATGCGTCACGCGCAACCGCCTCGCACTGCATGAGCTGGACAGCTACCTTGACGCCCTCGCGAGGCGTTGTGCGCGTCTGCAGCCGCAGCAACAGCAGCAGCTGTCTGCTGTACAAACAAGGCATCGTAACAACAACAACAATAGCGAGGAGGAGGAAGAGGAAAGCGAGAGTGTGCATGCACTGCGCGATGCGCTGCAGCGCAGCCTCGACACGCTGGCGGCGGCCGACGACGTCACAGCTGCGGCAGGCAACGACGGCGATGCTGCACACGCAGCAGCGGCCGCAACGACGATGACGTCGCGACGCACATGGCGCAACATGTGCGAGCGCGTGGCGCGTCGCCTGCTGCTGTTGCCCGCACAACGTGACGCAGCAGCAGCTGCTGCAAAGGACGGCGACAAGGGCGACAATGAGGCCGATGTGCGCGTGCTGCTGGCGCTGCTCAGTGGCGTGGCGGACGATGCGCTGCGCGACGGCAGCGCCGCCGCTGCTGCTGCTGTTGTCACACACGACGTGACGCGAGCACGTCTGCTGCACGCACAGCTGCCGAGTGCCTACACACTAGGTCACAGCGTAGCGAGCAACAGCAGCGTCAGCAGCAGCTGTAGCATGAGCGTCGACGACGTCACGACGACGACGACGGCAGCGACGACAACAACGTCGACAGCGCCACCGTTGCTGCTGTTGCCTGCCGTCGCTGCCGCTGCTGCACACGTCACGTGCGTAGCGCAGCCGCACACACAACTGCACACGACGTTCTGGTCGTGCATGCCACATACGCTGCTCGCCCTCGTCGATTGCCTGCTGCCGCAGAAGAATGACGAGGAGAGTGACAACAACAAACAGCAGCAGCGGCACGACAACGCGGGCAGCTGCTGTGCGACGCTGTCGCCGGCTGCCATGTCGCTGCTGTGCACCGTTCTGATGCCGCAGCTGCACAGCTACGACGCGGCACTCGCACGTACACACCTCGTGGCCGCCGCCCTCGCGCGTGCACACAACAACAACAACACGTCGTCATCTCCGTCGGCGGTGGTGGCAGGAGCAGGAGCAGCAACACTGACCGCGACAACGCACAAGGCAAGAG
Source organism: Trypanosomatidae sp. Fi-14 (assembly GCA_023091115.2). NCBI lineage: Eukaryota > Euglenozoa > Kinetoplastea > Trypanosomatida > Trypanosomatidae > Trypanosomatidae sp. Fi-14. The sequence goes on along the minus strand of JAKVQF020000940.1, from coordinate 57,819 downwards.
GCAGCAACAGCAGCACGAGTGTGGGCAGTAGGCGTAACGCGGTGTGTGTTGCTGACGTTGTGCTGCACATCCTGCTTGCTGCACTAACGTGGCAGCTGACACAGGCAACGAAGACGACGACAACAGCAGCGGCAGCGGCAGCAGCAGATAAGGACGTGGGTTGTGGCAGCGGTGGCAATAGCAGCAACGACAGCATCGTCGTCTTGCCCGACGCACACGCGCACCACCGCAACAGTAGCAGCGGTGGTGACGAGGTGGCGGCGGCGGCGGCGGCTGCGTCGCCGCTGCGCTGCAACACAAATAACAACAACAACAACAACAACAGCAACAAGAAGAGCAGAAGCAGCAACAATAGTCTGGACAAGACGCGGACGAGCAGCAGCGGTGGTGTCGTTGTCAATGAGGACGATGACAAGGACGTCGTGGTGGTCGTGGCAGGCGATGGCAGTGTGATGCGTATGCGACGCGTGGCGACGGGAGAGGGTGGCAACAACAACAACAGCAGCAGCAACAGCAGCACCGAAGACGAGCAGCTGACGCGCAATGCGTCAATGACGCCATACTTGTCAAACTACTCGATCACGTCGACAATGACAGCAGCCACAACAGCAGCCTCACCACCACAGCAACAGCAGCAGGCGACGACGGCAGCGGCAACGGAGGCGGATGTGGGCGCACTGCTCGCTGCTGCGGCGGCAGAAGCTGCGGCTGCGGCTGCTACTACCACGGCAACAGCATCGTCAACGTGGTCACGGTCACACACACTGCAGCCGCTGCCCGCAGCAACAGCACAACGGCTGCGTGCTCGCTTTGCGGACGTGCTGCTGCCACCACCAGCACCACCAGCAGCAGCACAACAACAGCAGCAGCAGGCGGCGACAAGCGACACAAACGACAGTGCAGCGCAGCACACCACCACCACCCTCGAGGCGGTGTGCCGCATCGTGGCACAGCTGCGGCGACGTGTGCACGACGCCGACGTGGCGCTGGCGCACCTGCGCGCACAGCTGCGTGGCGAGCTCGCCCTGCTCGTCTTCCGCGTCGTCAGCACACTGCTTGACTGGCTCGTGCCAGCAGCGCAGGTGGCGGACCGACGGATGTACATCTTCTACCGTAAGTGGTCGTGTGACCTCTACCGCGTCTTGCACGATCACGGTCTGCTGCAGCTCTTTACAACGCTGCTGGACCGTCGCGAGGAGGGTGACGCGACAGCAGCGGCGACAGGGACAGGGACGAGCAGCAACAACAACAAAGATGAGGAGGATGGCAGCGACGCGAAGCAGACACGAACGAGTGCTGCGACTGGCAAGGCGGACGAGGGCAGCGCAGCAGCAGCAGCAACAGCGACGACCGTCGCAACAGCTGCAACGTCGCCATCGGCTGCGGACGGTGGCAGGCGCAGTGGGGCAGCAGCAGCAGCAGCAGCAGCAGCTAATCGCACACGCGTCACGGCACACACACGCACAGGACAGACGCGCATGACGGTGACGACGGCGACGAGCAAGCGACAAGGCACTGCAACAACAACAACACGACAGGCGTCACGTGTGCGTGCGGCAGACGACAGCAGCGGCAGTAGCTGCAGCAGCAGCAGTGCGTCGACGCGCGTGCGGGCGGGCGACACCACACCGCTGAAGCGAAAGCTAACGAGCAAGCTGTTGACGACAACAACAACAGCAACAGCAGACGCGGCTGGTGGTGGCGGCAAGAGCAGCAGCAGCAGCAGCAACAACAACAAGGACAGTTGTCGTCGCCATACAGCAGCAGCAACAGTAGCCGATGCGATCAGCGGCCAGCCAGCGACTGCGGTGACGGCACGTGTGCAGGCCACGGAGGCAACACACGGTGACGTCGACGCGACGGCGTCGTCATGCAACAACAACACGTGCTACTGCTACTCTTCTTGCGGCTGCTGCGGTGGCAGCCGTCATGATGTGCTTGCTGCACGCGATCTGCTTGCGCCTGGGTGTCGTGTGCGCGTGCAGTCACCACCAGGCGCCTTTCCGCTGATGTACTCGACAGCCGCGGACGAGGATGCACAGCAGCATCAGCATTGCGTGTACGATTACAGCACCTGCGCATCGTCGTCGTCGTCGTCAGCGGTGCGCGTGGCGCTGTCGCTGCTCGACAATGTCAGTGTGGTGCCGCCTCCGCAGCAGTATGTGTTCACGCGACTGCTCGCTGCCGTCGTCCGCGGCGTCGATCGTGCGACGGCGCGCGCGCTGCTCAGCGTGTTTGCTGCTGCGTCACCCGACACGACCGAGGAGACAATGACAGCCGCCACCGCGCAGCCGATGCAGCTGCACGCTGCGCAAGCATACGACGTGCCCTCACAGCAACCGCAGACACAGATGCACGAGCATGCAACGACAACAATGACAGCAGCTGCAGCGGCTGCTACAGCCGCTGCTGCCTCGCCCGTGACGGGTCGTGCAGCTCTGTTGCTGCACCATCACCGCTTCCACTACCCCGCCGTGTCCTCTGCCGGTGACGTTGCGCAGTTGTATCTCAGCACACTGCACGACGCCGAGGCCTCGCTGTCGCCGCACGATCCCGTGCGCGCAGCCCTCGTGCAGAACACTGTTGACTTCCTCGTCGTCAGCGCGCAACAACAACAACAACAACAACAACAGCAGCAGCAACTGCAGCACGCGTTGCGTCTGCTCGACGACTACCTTGCCGATGTCGCCGAGGAGCCGCTGCAGGAGGTGCAGTGCGTGCCTACATCGACGACACAACAAGAGCAGCAACAGCAGCAGCAGCAGGCAGCAACACTCGGTGACGACGCGGGTGAGGACCGCAGCGGTGAGGCATGGTCAGGTGATGTGTACAACACGGCAACAGAGTCAGCAGCATCAGCAGCAGAAGCAGACAATAGCAGTGATGGTGCTGTTGTCGCTGCTGCAGCGAATGCGGCGGGCCATGCGCTGCCCTCACACGTGCCACTCATCATACCGTCATGGAACAGTGCAGAAGAGCGCACACAGTTCGCCGACATACTCATCGTGTTGTCCTCGACACACAAGGCTCTGCAGCGCAGCCTCGGCTTGACAACGTGTAGGTAGCATGCGTGTGTGTGTGTGTGTGTGTGTGTACAGAGACATAAGCTTGTCGTCACGTATGTGTGTGTGTGTGTACTCGACATTTGTGCCTTGACTTGTACACGGTTGCGCTAGTGTAGTACGCCTATCGCACAGCATACGCAGGCACATAGACACAGATCGTGAGATATAAATATACATATATGTATACATGTATACGAACAACACAACGAACAAACAAGATAGTGACAAGCATAAACAAACGACACATACATTCGCTTTTGCGTAGACGAGCGCATACAAACACAACACAACACAGTACAACACTCGCACGACAATGTCGAGCGCAGACGCGACGGCGGCGGCGGCTGCAACGACGCCGGTGTTGTACGACGTACTGCGTACGCTCGGTCTGACGGAGACGGCCGAGGCGCTACGCGCTGAGCTACAGCAGCAGCAGCAACAACGACAACAACAAGAGCAACGGCGACAGCAGCAGCAGCAGCGAGGCAGTGACGTAGATGCAGCACGCACGACATGGACACGACAAGCACACGACGTCACGAGCGACGGCGACAGCACACAACAACGGCAGGAGCAGCACAAGGACGGTCAGCATGCAAGCGCACATGACAATGGCGACGATGACGGTAGCAGTGCTGCTGCTGCTCGTCGTGCGCTGCAGCAGATGCAGGCGCGTGTGCAGAGTCTGCTTGCACATGTGCCCCATGCACAAGCTGACACACTACGCACAACAACAGACACGCTTGCGCAGCTGTGCGTCACCATCCTTGCAGCACCACCACCACTGTCGTCTGCGCAGCAGCAGCAGCAGCAGCAGTGTGTTGCAACATCAGCAACAACGCAGGACAGCAGCGATACGGACGATGACGTTGCTGTGCTCGTCGACGCCATGCAGACGCTCTACGACGTCGCCACCGCATCGCCACCATCGCCGTGTGCACGTCAGCTGCGCTGTGTGTGGCTGCACTATTGCCGCATTGCATGGCTGCAGCTGCGTCTGGCAGAGCATCTGCTGCTGTACGACCTCGAGCACAATGACGACTACAGTCACATGACGGTGCCTCAGCCTCGTGATCGTCGTGACGAGGGCAGTGACGGCGACACGCGTCACACACGGCAGCGTCGACGTCGACGACGCAGCAGCAGCGACACCGGCAGCAGCAGCAGCAGCGTCATTCGTTGTGCAACCGTGTATGCCGCCACACGCAGCCGTGCGGACTGGCAGCAGCGTACACGCGCCTCACACGAGCGGCTGTTGCAGTGCGCGACGCAGCTGCACGAGGCTGTGGTGGCGCTGCAGCTTGACGCTGAAGTGATGTCACTGCACAACAACAGCAACAGCAACAGCAACAGCAGCAACACCAATGTCAACGACCCGACGAGTGTGCTCGGCGTGTGTGCGTGTGCGACGTATACGCACTTTGTGCGTGTCATGCTGCCACTGTGGCAGCGAACGGCGGAGCGGTTGATGACGTGGGTGTTGCAGCGTACACGACCGATGTTGTACAGCAGATATGCACCGACAACAGCTGCCACGGCAGCAGCCGCGGCTGCAGACGCCGTCACGACGGCAAGCGCAGCTGCGCAGCTGCGTGCGATTGCGACGAGCAAGCGCGCCTTGCTGACGGCGTGCATGGCGCATGCGCGTGTGCGACTGCTGCTGTGGCTGCTGCAATCGACAGCGGAGCTGACTGAGCGTGTGCAACGCGACAACGACGACAACAACAACAACAGTGCAACAATACACGACAGCAAGGACGCACCGTTGTCATCACAGCTGCTGTCCCATGCGTGCGTGCTGTGGGCGACGCGGTGTGTGCAGCTGCTCGTGTCGTACACACAACATGCCACGCAAGGAAGGACAGCAACAGCAGCACGCAGTGCAGATGACAACGAGAGCGACAGCGACGCTGCAGCATGTGTAGCAGCGGTGCAGTCAGCCTGGCAGCGGCAGCTGCGTGACGTGACGATGCAGCTGCAGACGCTGCTCGCCTGCGACCTGCACATCGGCGCGCCGTCGCCGTCATTGCTGCTGACGCACCTGTCGTCTGCATCTGCGACGTCGACGAGTCGCAACAACAACAGCAGCAACAGCAACAACAACGTTCGCTGCTTTGACAGCACGACATCCTACTGGCGGTCTGTGCAGCCGTACCTCAACAATGACGACGACAATGACGACAACAGCACCGCCTCTCGTCCTCGTCCGCGTCGTGCAGCGATGGCGCGGGCGTGTGCATCGCTGCGACCGTCACTGCACACGCTCGTCTGCGCCCTGGCACAGCCAACACGAGACAGGACGTGGCATTACCTTGATCAGCACAGGTGCAGGAGGCAACAACACGTCAGCCAGTTCGACCGTGCGAACAGCAGCAGCAGCAGCGATGCCGTCTACTCGCGCATGCGGTCGCGCATCTACTATGCGCTGCGTGCGCCTCACCCGTGTCGCCTGCTGCTCGACCTGCAACAACAACAAGGGCCACAACAAGAAGGACAGCAGCAGCAGCAGCAACAAGGCGTGATGGCGGCGGCGAGCGACGCGACGGTGTTGCTACTTGACATACAGCTGCAGCTGCTGCAACACCGTCGCTACACGCGGCACAACATGGCAGCAGGCATGACACACGATCTGCGCGTACTCGCGCAGCGTGTGGCGGCTGCACGCGACGAGGCGGCCTCCGCGGCGGCAACAACAGGAGCACACACAGATGGCGCCGAGGGCAGCGAGGACAACAATGACGATGACGACGACGATGACGACAGCAACGATGACGACAGCAACAACACTAACGACAGCAGGAGCAGGAGCAGCAGCAGTAGTCGTGCGGACAGCCACGACAGCGAGCACGCCGCACCGCCGCCGACACACACCACCACCACTGCTGCAACAACAACAACAACGACAACAACAGCTGCAGCAGCTGCGTCATCGTCTGCCTCCTCCTCGTCCGCCTCGTCCTCGTCCTCTGCGGCGAGCTCAACGGCTGATCACTTCACACGCACGCGCGATGAGGTGGCGGCAGAGGTGCAGAGCGTGGCTGTCACGCCGTGCGGCTCACTGCTCGCAATGCTCACGACGCGTGCGCAGCTCATTGTCTACGCCATGCGTGGCTACCGCGGTCCTGGCCGCAGCAGCAACAGCAGCCGCGACGACGACAGTGACAACAGCGACAGCCACGGCGGCGACGACGACGGCGACGACGTCATGACGGCAGCAGATGGCTACGCAGAGACGCTGCTGCTCAGCGCCACATTACCCGGCACGCCCGCCCATCCACACTGGTATGAAGTCGCCAGCTGCGTGCTGCACTTCTCACCAGACGGTCGCTTTGTGTTGTGCAGTGCGCAGTATCGGCCCACCGCCGTTGCCGAGGGCGCAGAGGGCGTCGCATTGGTGCCGGCGTCGACGGGGTGTTTGTGCATCGTCTCGCTGCACTGCCCAGTGGCGGCCGCACACGACGACGTGTACGATGTGCAGCGGCGACTGTATGGCGAGTATGCGGTGCACCGCGCGAATGTGTCGGCCGCGCGGTGGTACGACGCACGCGGTCGACGAGAGCAGGGCAGCGTGTTTGACAATATGCGTGACGGTGTCATGGGCAGCTGCATGACAGCCGCAACAACAACTAAGGCAGCGGCACAAACGATCACGGCGACGTTGCCGCTGTCGGAGGCGTGGCGGGTGACGGCGCGTGCACGTCTGGCCGCCTTCCACTGCTTCTCGTGCAGTGTGCAGGGCGACGTTGTGCGCTGGCAGCCCGCCTCGGGCGTCGTCGTGCAGCGCATGACATCGGCGCCTGTGCAGGACCTGGTTGTGTCGCTGCTGATGCAAGCCGTGTACACGATCGATGACGCGGGTGAGTTGTGCATGTATGACGTGTACAATGACAGCGTCGGTGCCGTGCACGCCGGCGAGGCGAGCGGCGCACGCGCCACGCGGACGAGTGCAACAGATGGCAATGGCTCTGTCGCACACACCACCACCACAACAACAACAACGACAACGACGATGACACCTGTGCAGCCGCTCCTTAGCATCGCGGTGCGCGAGGGCGGTCTGCCGGAGGCGTCGATGCTGATGTACAGACGCGACGAGGCGGCCAGGGCGACGCTGCCGTACAGCGCCGTCATTGAGGCCGTCGCCGCGGCAGCGGCGGAGGCGGCGGCGGTGGCGGGAGGCGGTCGACACGCCATCGCGGTGCCGCCGCCGCCACTGCCACCGCGAAGCAGCGACGCAATGAGCGATAACGTTCTGCCCGCCGCCTTCTTCGCCGGCACGCGCGTCATTCGCTTCCGTCGCGAGAGCACACCGCCGCCGCGAGCGTCACTGCATGACAGCAGCATCGCCAGCGCCGCGGCGGCGGCGGCGGCGTCGTCGCTGTCGTTGCTGCAACAGCAAGAGCAACAACTCTTGCAACAGCAAACGCAACGGCAACGACGTGACGACGCTGACGACGATGACGATGACGATGACACGGTAGCAGCAGCACGAGACAGCGATGATGACGCGCCGTCGGCGCCACACATGGCGGTGGCTGCTGCTGGTAGTGGCACTACACACGCAACAACACGAACAACAACAACACGAAGAAGAGGGGCCACAAACGAGACGGCAGCAACAACGGGTACTGCTGCTTCTGCTACCACCGCCGTCGCCCCGTCGGCGTCCTCGTTCTTCGCACCTGTGTTGGTGCGTCTGCTGCGTAGCAGCATACAACGCTCGAGTACGATGCTTCGCGGCCTGACGAGTGAGCAGTCGATCTACACCGGGCGTGACCTCATCCGCAGCGCCCACGCGCGTCGTGTGGCGCCGCCGCCGCGGTTGCGCGTGCACGTGTACATCTCCTCCAGCGAAAGCGACAGCGACAGCGTCGACAACGATGATGATGACAGCAATGTCGATGAGGAGGAGGTGGACAAGGACGAGGATGGTGATGAGGCGATGTACGACGACGACGACGACGACGTGCGTGGTCGTGGCGACGTTGTCGAGCTGTACGAGGATGCAGACGAGGGCAGTGACGACAATGAGCAGCAGACACAGCAGCGGCGGAGGCGTGCTGCTGCTGCTGTCGCCGCACGACGTCGACGTCGCCGCAGCAGCAACAAGGACGAGGCAGAGCGCGTCGATGCGTACAAGAGCGACAACGACGACGACGACGACAGCAACAACAGCAGCGATGAGGCAAGCAACGACGACGACGACGCGGACGTGTCGATGAGCCTACGCAGTGTCTACTACACCAGTGGCTGTCGTCTGTTCTTCCCGTGCATTGGCCGCGCGTTGTGGGCGGTTGCGGCGGGCGACGGCGGTGTGCGCGCACCGCGCCACGACCCGCGTGTGGGGCCTGGTGGCGCGCCCTACCACCTCATCAGCATGAGCATCTCGTCCTCTGCGTGTGCAGACGACGGCGGCAGCGGCGGTGGGGCACAAGGCGAGGCGGTTGGGCGTGGGGCGCGTGCGAGCGGTGACGCCGACGCGCAATACAATGCGCGCGTTCACTTTTGGCTCACACACGTCGCGCCGTTGACGGCAGAGCGCACAACAACAACACGACGCACAGGCAACAACAGCGAGTGTGGTGACGATGACAACAACAACAGGGCAACGGCGACGGCGACGTGGCGTGACGCGTGGGTGACGGCGCTGTCGCGCGTGCGCTACTACACGGACACGTCACCTACACCAACCTTGTCAACAACAACGACAACAACAGCACAGCGACACGCCCGCGGCAAGTGTGACATTGACATGTGCGACGGCGATGTGCGACGGCGTCACTCCTATGCGGCGACAGTGATGCGTCGCTACCGTCGTAGCCACGGAGCAGACCGCCTGACGCCCACCGCCCGCAACGGACGCTACCTGTGCATCCTCGCCGCCGTCGGCCCACATCGACAGCTGATCGATCGTAGCATGCCGCTGGAGTATCGCGCGGGGGCGTATGTGTGTGTGGTGTTCGACACGTACTGCAGTCTCATCCGCAGCGTGGTGCCCGTGTGCGCGACGCGGCCGCACGCTGGCCTCGTGCAGCACGGCATGCATCCGATGCATGACCGCACATGCAAGGAGCCCCTCTACGCCCTGCCGTGTTCGCTGACGGTAGTGCGAGCAACGTACACGCAGCAGACCAGCGACACGGGCAGCACGGACACGAAGACGAGCAGCAGCAGCAACAACAACAGGCTGCAGGCAACAGGGACACACAACCGGCGCGCAGCCGCCGTGGCGCACGCGGACGAGGAGATGGTGCTGCTGACGGTGGGTGCGTTGCATGAGCGCGTGTATGTGTACAATGCATTGACGGGAGACCGCATACGATGTCTGCGCATGGCACGCCACCTCGCGCCGCTGTCGTCGCGCATGACGACAACAACAGCAACAGCAACAGCAATAGCCGCGCCGCGCGGTGTTGTCGCCTCGGCGCAACCGGCCAGTAACACGAGTAGCCCAACAAGCACAATAACAAACGACGACAAGGCGCCATCGTCGCTGTCCGCCACGCGCACGACAACGATCATGGGCATGTCCACCTCGCAACGCGCACAGGAGCAGACGCAGTCGTCGTCCTCGTCGTCGACAACGCCGACGGCGCCAGCGACGGCGGCGGTGCAGCGACGAACTGTCATATCCGCCGCGATGTATGCATACAACAACACAAGCAAGGTCGCTGCACGCGCCATGGACACCGCCACGCTAAGCAGCAACAGCGACAATGACGATGACGCGTACACCAACTCGTCCGAGGACAGCGCAGACGATGACGCGAACATGGCAAAGGCGCAGTCGTCACGCACACACACGCGTGACGCGCCGCAGCTTCGTGCCGGCAAGCTTGACAATGTCGTCACGTGCGCAGGCCTACGACATGCTATTCGTGCAGCGTGTGCACTTGTACGCGTCGTGCCAACGTACCGCCTTGCAGCCACCACGCTGCAGGAGCAGCAACAGCAGCACGGCGCCATCGACGCGTTGCTGCGTTTACGCTACATAGACAACAATGACGGCAACGTACAGCACGAAAACGACAAGGACGTCGTCAACACGACAGCACGCGCGCACGCGCAGCGCGGTGCACAGGCGACACGCACAGACGCAAACACATGCGCACTAACAAGGCAAGAGCAACAATGCTGCTTGCGCGCACTCGTGCGCGACAAGCACCACAGCAGCGTAGGCAGCTGTCGTGAGCCCTTTGCGCTTGTGGCGCTACGACGCAATGTACTAACACGCCTGTGTCACGAGCAGCAACAACAGCAACAGCAGCAAAAAGATGCACACGCACAACAACAACAACAACGCAAGCCGACACGGCGGCTGTGCGCGGGTGTTGTCAATGCCATCGCTACGTGGGTCGACACACACACAAGTACAATATATGTTGTCGCAACGACAGAGTCAGGTAAGGTGTACCTTGTCCACGCGCCACTATATGCACGTATTGTGTAGCAAAAAACAAACAAACGTAGCAAAAAAAAGACAACAGAGTTTCATGTGCACGGGCAATACTGCATATACGTGTGTGTGAGAGTGTCTTACCGATTAGCCTACATACGTACAAACAAATGTAACAAAAGACGATAAAAAAGAACAACAACGGGAGGAAAAAGGCGTGATGACAAATACTGCTAGAAAAAATAACGCCGTGAGTGTGTGTATGTGTGTGTACAAATAGCAAAAGAGAAGAAACAGAGTGTCGTTATGTGTTACGTTGCGTACATGTTGCTTGTGCGAGAGTGTTGTTTGCATATGTGTGGAGTATGTTATCCGTTGTATTCGCGGTCAATGCAGTGTGCTTGTTGTGCGTGTGCATACATGTGTAGGCGCAAAAAAAAAACGCACAATGCGTTGACAGAGAGGCAGAGTGGCAGGCGCGAGACTGCACAGTGTGACGGCGGCAAGTATGATGCAAGGCGGATAGACTCGATGCATGCTCTTCTTCATGGTGTGCTGTACGCCATATACGTGTGTGTGTGTGTGTGTGTGTGTGTAGGTGTGTATATGTATATGTGGTGTCCATTGCGTGGCTGCGGTAGGTGTCGACGTCAGGCATTGCTCCTGTTTGCGTACTTGTTTGTATATGTGTGAACAAGGCACACACATACATATATACATACACACACATATATATACATATACATACACATACACACACGGTGTAGTGCAATGCGTGTGACGGCTGCGTGTGCACTGCGCACAGCCGCGCAAGCCGCGAGCGTGTCGCTGCTTTGTGCGCTAGCGTATCGGTGTGTGCAGCGACTACGTGAGAATAGCATTACTGTGTACGTGACGGAGCTTGTGCGACTACCACCTGTAGCCACCACACTGCCACTCATGCCCTCGGCCACTGCGGCAGTCGACGGCACAAGCACAGCAGCGGCGTACGCTGCCGCGCTGTCTCCACCACAGCGTCATTACAATCGCGGCAACATCACGGGCAGTAACGTAGCCGCTGCCAACGCAACAAGGGTGGAAGTGGAGGGTGCAATCGAAGTGCACACGTACCTAACGTGCGGCTACCGTTTTGCGCTGAAGCTGTGCGCGTCATGGAGCGCGTTAGACACGTGCATGGACAGTAGTGTGCAGGCAGTCGCAAGGAATGCGGTGGCGATGACAGCAACACAACGCAAAGGCCGTCGTAATGGTGGTGTCAACAACGCACTTGCCTACTCGCTGCACCGTCGTGCCGTGCAGACCGCGGCAGCTGTCATGAGGCCGCACACACGCACAACATGGCGTAACAAAAGCAGCAGCGATAGTGAAGACAAGGATGACGGCACACTTGCGACATCACACGACAATACACTAGCAGTACACAATGCGAATGTGTCCGTCGATGCGTTGCGTGCACCACCTGCGGGAGCCACACTATCGAAACATCACCGTGATGCACGCCACGGCGGTCGCGACAGCAGCGACGACACGGCTGTGCTGCAGATTGTGCATGTAGACGCGATGGTCGACTGCTGTGAGCTGGCAGAGAGCGGTGTGTTGTGCTTCACACCCGCTTGTGTGAGCACAACGTCGTTGCTTACGTATCGCACAAGCACACACGTGCACCTGCCGTACTCCTCGAGTGCAGCAACGTCGCCAACAAGCACCGTTGCTGCCGCTGCTACTGCTGTTGTGCACGGCTGCTACCTGCAGCTGGACGGCAGCACACGCACAGCGCAGCGCCTCAGCCTCGACATTTGCTTCACCGGGCCGCTGCACAACGTACATGTCGTGTTGACACTGCCCCACGCACGCTGTCGCGTGCGACGTGTGTACACATGCAACACTGGCACAGTGCGCCTGCAGCCCCATCACCCATACGCACGCGGCAGCAAGCTGCCATGTTGCGTGTGGCAGCTCGGGTACGTCGACGAGTGTACGTGTGGTGGGCGTGATGCACACAACAATGCAACGCTGCAGCACGGTAGCGTGCAGGAAGAGGATGGCGATGACAAAGCAGCTGCCCTAGACACAGCAAGCGCACTATTGCAAGCACGTGTGCGTGTCTGTCACTTTGTGCTCGTGTACGAGCAGCCTGCGTGGGACGCAGCCGACGGTGAGGACGTCACGACAGCAGCAGCATCACGGGATGCGGACGGCATTGTACAGTCTTCTCGGCAACAGCAGCAACTGCAGCAGACTGACAATGTGAGTGATAATGATGGTGCTGACAATGCGTCCAACAGCGACGCGGATGTGGAGGGCGGTGATGATGATGGGGCAGTACTGGCGGCAGCACAAACTCACGCATCGTCGCGCGCGCGCAAGCGGGCTGCACGGGCGCAGCAGCGACAATACATGCGTGCGCGACAGCAACGCATACGCACTGGTCAGCGTGACAGCGCAACACAACTGCCAAGTGTCGAGCTTCGCTACACAACCCTGTCGCTTGCGTCCGGCGCCGTTGTGCGGCGGCTGCAAGTGCGCGAAGAGCACAGCACGGAGACAACTGCAGCGACATCGCCACTACGCTTGCGCCTGCCGACGTGGTTGCGTGCAGCGCACTCGCGCGACGCGGCTGCCACAGCAACACCTCACAGCAAGCTGACGAAGCTTGCACATTATACTACGTGCTATGTGCAGCCAATACTCGTCACGCCACTGTGATGACGGCAGGACTGCACAGGCGCAAACAGCATAGCGTGAGTTTGTGTGTTGCGACAAGAGATATAGCCGCCCTATGCACATGTGACACATTGTGTCTGTGTGTGCGCATGCGCGCATGTATGTGTCTTGCTCTGTGTGTATATGCGCCGTGTGTCTTCTTCTGTTGGATGCTAGAGTGCACACAAGGCGCATATACATATACATTTATTTGCACAGCACACACGCGCACACGCGTGCGCGCATACACACAGTTTCACGCGGCAAGACACATGAGCGTCATGTTTGGCTACGACAACCTGCTGTGGTCGGTCGCGTTCCCTGTGGTGTGTGCGGTGATGATGTACTTCTCGATGGCACTCGCACTGCTGGGCCGCTGCCGCTACGAGATGGAGCTACGGTCACGCAAGAAGGCAGCCACGGAACGCGTGCTTGCAAGTGCGACACAGCCACAGCTTGGTGTTTGTGCTACAGCAATGGTTGGCATGGCGCTGCCACGGCCGTGCACGCACACATCAGCGGCAGCGTCAGGCGCTTCGCACGAGGATGGCATCGCTGTGTTTGGTTGTCCTGTGGAAATGCCACAGTCGTTGTCGCGCGACGTGCGCGCTGTGCTGCACCGCGCTGTCGTAGTTGTTGGTGGCGAGTTTGCGTATTCGCCACGCATGCAGCGCCACGCCGCGTCGTTGGCGCGTAGTGGTCTGTTTAGTGAGGTGGTACTCGTGGGTGTGTGTCGGCGCAGCGGCGCACTAATGCATGACCTGCTGCACGTCAGCGGGCAGCCTACGCCGCTATGCTTTGGTCGATGGCACGCTGCAACAAACACGCTACACAACAACAGAAATGGCCACTGCAAGGACATGTGGAGCAGCACCTGCAGCAACAATTCGAACGGCACTCGCAACAGCAGCAACGACAGCGAGGACGAGGTGATGGTGGTGGAGAGTAGTGAGGCAGTGTGGCACGAACACGCAGACGAGCAGTCGCGTCGGGCGTGCAATGTGGCATGCAATATCAGTGCTGCTACAGCCACCAGTGTGGCAGCTGCAGCGATGGGCGCTGAGGTCGGCCACAGCAGCAGCCAGGCACTCGACACAAATACTGCGCGTGATGGCACCAGGTACAGCGCGCAGCGCGTGCTCGACAGCACCGCAAAGGCACAGCCCATCTCGTTTGGCTGTGACATCAACACGTCGTACCTGCTTAGTGAACCCGAGCTGCCGCAGTGGCTGCCGCTACGATTGGCCTCTATGCCGTGGCTTGTGCACACCGTGTATCGTGTTGTGCACTACACGATCAGCTTCACAGCGGCGCTGTTGTGCACTATGGTGTTGCGCGTTAACGGTGATGGTAAGCTGCTGGTTACGGACGTGGTGCTCATGCAGACACCACCAGCAGTGCCGTTTGTGTTACTCGTCAAGTACATCGCCCGGCCGCTGGCGTTCATTTACAACGTTGTTGTGTACTATGCGTTTCTGTTGCCCATGTCGTGGTTATACATGGACGCGATGCGCGACGTACGTGCGCAGTGTGCGCTGCAGCACAAGTGTAGTATATCAACGCTGTTTGGACGCGATGATGTTGCGCTTGGTGCAATGGAGTTGGCCCGACAGCGTCATCTACAGCAGGTCTGCGCGCAGGCGTCACAGCCGTTGGTGTTGACGCAGCGCCGCTTCTTGTGCCGGCCGCTGCTTATCGTTGACTGGCACAACTACGGTTATAGCATTCTGCAGCAAGCACACCGACCGCGCTGGGCATGTGCGTTCTACCGCAGCCTCGAGCTGCGGCTGTGTAGTGGTGACATCAACGCGACTGTCAGCGCCGCCATGCGTCGCTCGTTGCACACGCATCTGATGCCCAAGAAGCAACAACAACGAGGCAGCAACGACAAGACAACTGCAGCAACGTCGACGATGACACACGAGAACGATGTGCTGCTCGTGTACGATGTGCCTGCAGTGCACGCGAGCAGGCTTGCGTCGCGACGTCATTTGCTATATGACGTGCTAGCAAGTATGGATAACACAGGCAGCGACAGCTGCACGCAACAGACATCGGACAAGAACAGCAGCAAGGCAAGTGCCTGGGGCATCGCACCACCACCGGCGTGGGTAGTCGAGGATGCTGCTGTGGAGCGTGGTGCACTTGACGCTGCGACAGCTGCGTGTGTTGGTGTTGTTGATGTAGCTGACAGCAGCAACGGAAAACACAACAGCACGACTGCGCGACGCACAGCGTTTGCAGCAGCGCCACAGTTGCGTGGCAGCCCGATGCGTAGTGGCAGCAATAACACGAGCAGCACAGGCACACCTGCAGCCCCCTCCTCGCCCGTCGCTGCCGCTACCGTGTCGCCAGCTCTGTTCGGCCAGCATCACCATCACCGTCGTCGTGGCATCATTGTTGTGGGTGCGACGAGCTGGACGCCTGAGGACGACTATACGGTGCTCATTGACGCACTGCGGCGGCTTGACGCACGTCTTGCACATGTACAGCGCTACGCAGCCACAACGTCGGCAACCCTTACAACAGATACTTCACAGAGCGTGCATAGCAATGTCAATGGCAACAACCAGCCAAGGCGACGGCAACAGCAGGTGCCATTGCAGAACGTGTGGGTAGTCATTACGGGCCGAGGCAGCGCACGGGCGCGCTTCGAGCGCGACGTGGCAGCGGCACGACTATCACCGCGCGTTACTGTGAGTACCGTTTACTT
This sequence comes from Trypanosomatidae sp. Fi-14, assembly GCA_023091115.2. Taxonomy (NCBI): domain Eukaryota; phylum Euglenozoa; class Kinetoplastea; order Trypanosomatida; family Trypanosomatidae; species Trypanosomatidae sp. Fi-14. The sequence continues at coordinate 41,942 of JAKVQF020000940.1, read as the reverse complement.
GCCGCTGTACGAGCACTACTGTGCTCTGTTGGCGAGCGCAGATGTCGGTCTGTGTCTGCACTTCTCTACGAGTGGTCTCGATCTGCCAATGAAAGCTATAGACATGCTCAGTGCAGGGCTACCCATCCTTGCGTACCACTACCCCGTGCTTCAGGAGATTGTTGGCCAGCCAATCGCCGCATCAGCACCAGCTGCAACACCATCATCCTCTTCACAGCCGCGGCGGGTGGGTGGTGGCCTTGTGGAATGCGAGTGCGGTTGGCTCTTCAGCACAGCAGACGAGCTGGAAGTGGCGCTTGCGCACCTTGTTGGCCTGCATGATCTGGTGTGGCGCGGCGTGGTGCATGCAACATGTCCGCTCCAGCACCACTCGCACGCGCAACACGGCCGTCAAAAAGACAGCAGCGAGGACGAGATAGATGAGAAAGGTGACGGCACACTGCTGCGTCATGGCAGCGAGAACAGCTACAGTCATAGCAGCAACGGCAGTAGCTACCACAGCAACAATTGTCGCTGTTTGCTTAAGCGAGGCAAGGTTTGCAATGGTCGCTTACATACCTCTAGCAGCTTTGCGCGTGGCACGTTCGCGATCGAGTCGTTAGCAGTGAACGACAGCAACGTGTCATCTGACGAGGCGGACGCGATGATGGGTGTCATGTGCACACTGACTATGTCGCTGTCACAGGCACGACAGAGTGCCCGTACGTGGCGCGCGCGCAGACGAATGTGGCACGACGAGTGGAACGCCACCATGCTGCCAGTACTTTATAACAATGTGTAAAGAATGATGTATGAGTGTCGTTATGCGTGTTGTATGGCCTGTGTGTATTTTGTGTGTGAAGTGGCTATATGTTGTGTAGTCATTCTTTTTTTTTTTGTACGATGACGTACATGTGTGTGTGTGTTCGTGTGGCTACTATTACCGAGCTGTATGTTTGTGTGTGTTCTCACACACTTGCCACTGTCGTTGCAATTGTGTCTCTGTCACTAGTCTTTTTGCTTGTTTGCCTTTGTGTTTTGTTTCGTACACTATGTAACAAATTGACTTGCATAGACGTTTTATCTTTTTTGTATGCGGCGTCGTCACCTGACGTTGCGTGTCGGCGCGCAGCTGCGTGTGTACGTTGCCGAAGCAAAGCTTGGTAACGGTCGTTACGGCCTCTTCGCGGTGCCTTTGTGGCAGTCACACTGTCGTCGATACGCTTCACACGCCTGGCCTCTTGTGTCATCTGTTGGCGCACGCACGTGTGCACGTACAGCACACGACACACTCACACCACCTGACGCCTCCTTTGCTTATCGTTACCTGTTACAACATGGCCACTTCACGTCGCTGCTTGAGCTCGCGCATGCGCCGTACGCACCTGGTCCGCTGCAGGTGCTGCAGGATTGCATAACGTACGCTGACGTGCTGCACGCACGCGTCAGCGCTCAGGGACACCACACAACACACGCGCCGGATGCGCTGCCGTCTGAAGGTGCTGCGGGTGTCGGCGCGTCACTGGTGTGTAGTGGTGACGAAGCTGTGTCGTCTTCGTCGTCGTCGTTGGCTGCTCTGTCTGTGTGCGATGTGCATGCGCAGATGTTGCAGGCACTGTCGTGCGAGCAGGATGTGCGTGTGTTGTTGGAACGTGCCACGGACGCCGTCACGCAGGCCGTGCATGCTGTGGACGAGGTGGGTGACCGACAAAGCATTGCTGAGCTGCAATTGCAGCGTCGTCGTGTCACTGCCTTTGCGCAGTGCCTCGATGCGCATCGACGTGGTGGGTGTGTACGCACATCGACAGCATCAGCAGCAGTAGGCGGCGCGACATTGTCGTCGTCGGCTGCTGTGGATGGTGACGCGGTGCTCTTGCCCGCACATGGTGTAGCTGCTGTTGCGCGCGGCTTGTGTAGCAGCGACGCGGTCGCGGTCATGCCGTCAGCTGTCCCGGCCGCGGCCTCTTCCGCAGCAGCAGCATCACTGTCGTGGCAGCTGCATGATGCTGTGTACGCGGCAATGTTGCGCGGCTTGCTTGCCATGACGTGCACGCTAGGCCACTACCTTGCCGCAGTTGACGTCCTCGACGCGCTGTTGCAGCTGACGTCGCGTTGCTGCGCGAGCGCTGACGCGCGTAGCAATAGTAGCAGTAGCAGCGGCGCAAACAGCAGCGACGCACTCGTCGCGTGTGATGATGCTGCTGCTGCAACGATGACGACTGTGCCACCTGTTGTTGCCGAGGAGCATGTGTGTGCCATGCAAAGCTGCACACGCGCAGCAGCCTTTGACGTTGCCGCCGGCCTGTACAGACGTTTGCTGCATCTGGCCGCTGCAGGCGCCGTGCCACTCTCGACATCGTGCGCCACCGCCGCGCTCATCGCACTCGCGCAATGTTGTCGTCATGTCTCGGACTGGCAGGCGCTGCGTGACATGCTCACACGCAGTGAGGCGGCGGCGGTGGTGCCCGTCAGTGAGCCCTTGTACACGGCTCTCATTGCCGCCGTGGGTCGCGCGCGGGGCTTATCGTCACCGCTGCCTGTGGCCATGGCGCTGTATCGTCGTTTGCGCGACGGCGGCGTCGACCTGGCCCTGACAAGCTCAGCTGTGAACAACAAGAACAACAACAACAACAGCGATGGTGACAGCAACTTTGGCAGCAGTAGTGATGAGGACACGGACAAGGCGGTGGCACTGCGACCGAGTGTGCATACCTACGACGCACTGCTGTCGTGCTGTGCGGCGGCCGCGGAGCCGACGCGTGCCTTTGCTCTGTACCACGAAGCACGTGCGCAGTATGACATGGCCCGCTTTCCTGCCTCGTTGTACGCACACTTGTTGCGCGCCTACAGCGCCGCCGGCTATGGCGCCGATGCGCGTACGATGCTCGAGGTGCTGGCGGAAGCGGGTGCATCGCTGACGCGCACCGCCTTTCATGCTGTGCTCGCCGGTGCGGTGACGCTGCGGGAGGCGCAGGAGGTGCTGCAGATGATGCTGTCACGCTATCACATACCTGCCACACCGCACACGTACGCCTATCTGCTCGCCGCCGCCGTGCGTGACGCGACGCCGTCGTCGCTGTCGTCGTCGACGTCGACGTCACTGCCGAAGAGCGCAGCAGGACGGCGTGTGCGCGCACAACCCGCACGCAGCCGTGGTGGCGTGCAGCTGTTGTTGCAGCTGTACGACATACACGAGCAGGCGCTCGCAGCGTTGCTTGCCTTGTCCGGCGACACGGCTAGTGCAGACGAGGCTGACGACAAGAGCAACAACAGCAGCCGTCGTACACAACAGCTAGCACGCATGCGTGTACTCGAGCACGCCTTGCGTACGTGCTACCCACGATACATTCGCGTGCTCGAGCAGGCGCTGCTGCGTGTGCGCGTCGATTACGCACACGCAGACGCGGCGCTGTTGCACAAGTATGTCAAGCCACTGGTGCGTGTGGTGCAGCAACGCATGAATGACCTCGTTGGCATGCCACCACAAGCGCCAACACGACTGCCTGTGCCGCCTGCGGCATCGCGAGCACACGTGGTGACGACCAGCTGCACGACAGCAGACGCGCATGCAACACAGCAGCAGCAGCAGCAGCCGCTCACGCCCGGCAGCGGCACGCGGCCGTCGCCGCTGTGTGTGGCGGTGCTCGCGGCCGATGTGCTCGCCAACGTCGACGTCTATGTGCGACCCTTTGTGCAGTACTATAGCGCAATCGTTGTGCCCTACTCTGCCCTTGCAGCGCTGCAGCACGGTCGTGCACGTCGCGTCGATGGCGCAGCTGGCAGCCACCGGCACAACGACGTCGACGACGACGCCGACGGTGACGAGGATGTTGCTGACCGTGGCCGCCGTGATGATGTCGACGACGACGTCGACGCCGCGGCGGCGGCGGCAATGCTGGACGACGCGGACGCGGCAACACACCCGCGTGCGGACAGCGGCAGCGGCGACGACGACAGGCAGTGGTGGGGCGATGCGCACGTGCCGATGCTGCGGCAGCGTCGACGTCGGCTCGCGCAGTTTCTGCGCGAACACCGTGACGTCGTCCACGTGTTGTCGCTCGAGGATGAGCTGCGCGCGAGTGCGGCGCTGTGTCGCTACGGTGTCACACATGCGAGCGCCTTTGCGCGCTGTGCGGGGCTGACGGTGCACCTCGCACGACGCAGTAGTCTGCGCCAACACAACAACAACAGCAGCAGCGGCAGCGGCAGAGAAAACAACGAGGGCGCGGACAAGACGCGCAACAATGACGAGGACGGCAATGACGACGCGAGCGGCGGTGGCGTCGGTGAGGGTAGTGACAGCGTGTATGCACGGCACGCAGCGCATCTTGTCCTCGTGTCAACAAACTACGCGGCATGTGGTCGATTGGTCGTTAAGCTAAAGCAATACTACTGCAACAGCAACAACAGCAGCCACCACAACGGCCACACAGTCAAGCAGCAGCATCGACGTGACCGTCGCCGTCGTGGTGGCGGTGATGATGGTCGCCGCGATGGCTATCTACACCGCAACACGACGACACTTGCGACGCTGCGCGATGCCTTGTCGCGTGTGCACTACCACAACCCCGCCACCGAACCAAACTGGACGCCACCGTCGCTGACGATTGCTGCACTGGTGACGTCGCGTGCACGACACACGGACAACGACAACAACAACAACACGAACGACGACAAGGACAACAAGGACAGTGAAGAGGGCTGTGGTCGTCGTCGTGATGTTGCGTACGAGGCAATGGCCACAAGACGTGTGACGCGCGAGTGCGCGCGTACGGCGTCGAGTGTGGCGGCGGCGCAGATGTATCGTCGTGCTCTTGGCACCGCTACACACGACGCGGGCAGTGCACATGTCACAAACGACAAGGCATCAACAACGACAACGGTTCGCGCAGTCGACATGGACGCGTCGTTGCTGTCCGCCATGATGGCAGAGTAGGCACGCGAGGTATGCACACGACATGGCTGTTTGCACGCGAATGTATGTGTGTGTGTGTGTGTGCGTCTTCACCTTCCTTGTGCCTTCTTGCTTGTAGTACAATACACGCACACGATTGTCGATACACAACACCCACGACACAGAACACACATACACACGCATACATACACACACACACACAAAGAAGCTGCGTCATGTCTATGCAAGACTATAGTGTGGCGTGGTCTGACGAGCGCATTGCGCGTGTCGAGGCGCGGCTGCGCGACGTGCACGCGCTGCTGCTGCGCTACTATGTGCGCAATGGTTTCGCCACACGCGCACCACGCTACCGGCCACCGCAGACAGCATCTGCTGCTGCTGCCGATGACGGCAACAACAGCAACAACAACAGCAGCGGTGGTGGTGCAGCAACAGCAGCAGACGGCACCACGACGGCAGCGACGACGAGTGGTGCACACGACGCGACTGAGGACGTGGTCAGTGTGTGCGGCAGCTTTGCGCTGCGCACGTGTGTACACGCGCTGCCGCAGCGCGCACTACACGCCGAGTGCGGCGTCGGCGCCGACCTCGTCGTGACGATGCCGGCGCAGTGCTGCAGTGCGCGTGAGGTGCACGACGGGCACTACCTGGCGCGTCGACACGCTTTTCTTGTCGACGTCGAGACGTATCTGCGCGCGAGCTTGCTTGGTGGTGGTGACGGTGGTGGTGACGCAGGCAACGAGCACACGACGCGGTGCAGCAACGCTGACGATGACGCGATGACGACGAAGACGAAGGGCGATGACGCTGGTGCGGAGGAGGGAGAGGAGCAGCAACACGCCGACACGGCGCGCAAGCGCAAGCGACAGCAGGCACGCAAGAAGCCGTCATCGTCGAGCAACAACAAGGGCGACGAGGACGACGACGAGGCGACACGGCAGGTATTGCAGCGGCTGCGCGGCGGCGGTGGCGTACACATTCAGCGTGTACCCATACACGACTGCTACGCCAATGAGCACAAGATGATACTGCGACTGCGTTTTGTACGCGGTGACGACAGCAACAGCAGCAGCGCGCCTGCTGTCGTGCGTTACTCGTCCTTCTACATTGACATACACTTCCGCCCCGCGGACTACTGTCCCAAGGCGATGAACGCGTCGGCCGCGCGCAAGCATCCGCTGTACACCTACCTGCTCCTCGAAGACTACCTCATGCCACACTACACACACACGCTGCACGAGCTGTGTGTGCGCAGTCCCGCACTGCAGCGCTGCATCGTGCTGCTCACGTCGTGGGCTCACCACGTTGGCATCACCACACGCAGCTGCGCACACCACGCCGAGGCGCTCAGCGGCTTTGTGCTCGCCGCGATGGTGTGCGCACTCGCGCAGCACGGCGTGTTGCTGCCCAGCATGTCTGCCGAGAGTGCGGCGCGGGCGGTGTGGGTGCTCATGGCACGAGGTTACTTCACACAGTACAACAAGGACAACAACAACAACAACAGCAGCAGCAGCAGCAGTGCGGCGGGCAATCTGCCGATTGTGCCAGCCGCCGAGGACGCCGGCGAGGTGGCGGTGCTGCGGCTGCGCGGCGACGTACACAACGTCCTCTTCCGCACCTCGTCTGGCTTCTGTCGTGCTGTGGTGCAGCCCATGGCGGAGCAGGCGCTGCGATGTGGCCACGCACTCGACGTGTTTGCGCAGACGCCGTGGCAGCCACTGCAGCTGCGCTTCGACGTCGCCCTCGTCGTGCACACCTCGACCGCACTGCGCGTGACGCAGGCGGCGCAGGCGGCGACAAGGACAGCAGCGGCAGGCGAAGGTGACGACAAGAAGAGCAGCCGTCACGATGACGCACCGCCACAACACGACGAGGACGAGGCGCTGTGTACGACACGTGACAGGTCGCCGCTGCTCGTGGCACCAGACGCATACTTTGCGCCGCGCGTGCGGGCCGCACACGCCGTGCAAACACTGCTGCGTGACCGCGCCCTCGCACAGCGGGTGCGCTACGTGACGGCGTGGCCCAGTGCCGCGCACACGATGCAGGTGCTGCTGACGCTGACGAGCGAGGCGGACGCGCGCAGCCGACTGACACGCGGCCCAGCCATTGCGGACACCGCCGCGGTGGCTGCCTTTGACGCATTTTGGGGCCGCACACACACCTCGACGCGGCAGTTCCCCGACGGCGCCATTCACCGCTGTGTGCTGTGGCGGCTGCCCGAGGACGCCGACGTGCCGCAGCCCACCCTCGCACACGCCGCCCTGCCGCTGCCGGTGGCGGTGGTGCTACGCCACGTCGCACAGTTCGCGCTGCGCCGTCACGTCCACAGCGGCAGCAGTGCGGAGGGCCGGCTGTGTGTGCGGCCGCTGCTTGCCGGCCTCGATGGCGTGCTTGCCGAGCGCGTCGGCGCCGAGTGGCGCGACGTGGCCCCGCTGACGCGTCGTGGGCTGCAAGAGGCAGTGACGATGCTGCAGACGATGCTGACACAGCTGCCGCGCTCCGCGCTGCCGTGCACGATGACACGCTTCGACGTCATTGCCGCGTGCGAGCGACAGTGTGCGGTGTTTGCCGCACGCCCACATCTTGCCCTAACGTACACGAGCGACACCGCCACCACCACCACATACTCATCATCATCATCGTCGTCATCGTCAGTACTGCTGCGTGCACTCGACACGGCCTCGACCGTGACGCCGGTGCACTGCGTACTGTCAATCGATGACAAGGGCGCCATACCCGACACACTCGAGGCGATTGCGCTGATGAAGGGCGCCATCTGCGCGCAGCTCGCCAAGGCACTCGAGCACTACTATGGCAGCCGCGACGACGGCAGCAGCAGCGACAACAACAGCAACAGCAACAAGGACAAGAAGAAGAGCAGCACGACGGACGCCGACGCGGCACACGAGGCGCTGCGCCGCAGTGGGGTGCGCACGCTGTGCACACGACAGTCGGTCGATGTGATCCTGCGTGGCTACCTCTTTCGCATCTACGTCGCACACTACCGCGAGGTGTCGTTGCTGCGTGCCCTGCAGCGCCCGGGCGAGGCGGCGGTGCTCGAGCAGAGGCTCTTCTTCACGGTACAGCACGCGATGCTGATGCGCAGCATTGCGTACAGCCACCCAAGCTTCACGACGGCGGTGCGCGTGGCAAAGCGGTGGGTGGCGGCGATGCTGCTCGCTGAGTTTGTGCTGCCCGAGGCCGTCGAGCTGCTCGTTGCCTATGCCTACCTTGACACGGACACGAGCACCACCACAACATCGTCATCGTCGTCATCGTCGTCGTCGTCGTCTTCTGGCGCTGTTGTGCGCTGTGGCGGTGGCGGTGGTGTGCCACACACGGTAGCAGCCGGCTTTGTGCGCTTTCTTCACCTGCTCGCTACACACGACTGGACGCAGCCGCTCGTGCTGCCTGGCAGCGATGACGTCGAGGTTGTGCAGAATGCGGCGGCAGCGGCAACGACAGCAGCCACATCGCGTGCGTCAGGAAGCAAGAAGAGCAGCAGCAGCAGCAGCAGCAGCAGCAACAGTGTGACAGCCACGGCGGCGGCGGCGGCGGCGCGTGTGATGCGGCGGCCCGCGGAGCAGCAGGCGATGTTCATTGCGACGCCGTACGCGCCACTGGAGAGCCCCTTCACGGTGCAAACGCCACGTGCGATGATTGTGCATCGCCTCGTGCAGCTCGCACGCGATGCGTGCGCCACACTGCTGCGACGTCAGCTCGGTGCCAACGATGACGACAACAACAACAACAATGTCAACGATGTACACGGCGGCTGCTGCTGCTGCGACGACGACAACAACACGGCAGACGCCTCTTGTGCGGCGACGGAGTGTGCCTTGTTCACGTGCAGCACCGCTGGCTTTGACATGACGCTGCAGCTGCACCCGCAACTGCTGACACAGCACGATCGTGCACTATTGCCCTTGACACAACAACACGCAACGTCCACCATCGCCGCCGCCGCCACAACAACAACTACGATGATGCCGCATGCACACACACCGCCTCACAACAATGCGGCAGCATCGTCGTCGTCATCATCATCGCCTCCGCTGCTGAGCAGCGACGAGGGTGAGCAGGTGCTGCGCCTGTGGCAGCTCGACGAGCTGCCCGAGACACGCAGCCGCGAGTACATTGCACAGCTCGCGGAGCGCGAGCCTGCCGCGCACGCGGTGCGTGTCGCACGTGCCGCCATACGCGATCAGGGCATGCTCTTCTACGACGCCCTCGCGCCGCGGGTGGTGTATGCGGTGGCGGTGAGTGACGTGGCGACGCGTGCGCAGCTGCGTCGCATACAGGACGCGGTGGTGCAGGCAACGCGCGGGGCACTGCGACCCGTGTGGACGACGACGACGGCGCCGGCAGCCGTAACAGCCGGTGCCGCGACAGCAGGTGCTGCGGCTGCGGCTGCTGCATCGTCTGTCGCAGCTGGTGTGCGTGACGCGCGTGCACGCAGCACGACGGCGACGACGGCCACAGCGCGACAACAAGCGCAACAGCAACGTCGACGTGAGCAAGAGCAACAGCAGCAGCAGCAAAGGCCGCCTCGGCGCCTGTCCTCCACACCGCGGCACGCAGCGACCGTCGTCACGCGTGACGCTGACGTCACGACGACGACGAAGGCGCAGCCGCAACGCAAGCGTGCACGCAGCGCGGTCGACGGCGACGACAATACGAGCGCGCAGGCACGTGCGCAGCCACAGCGCAAGGCGCACGCAACGACAGTAAGCAGCAGCAGCAGCAGCAGCAGCAGCAAGAAGGCGGTGGAGGTGACGCCGCCAAAACAGCAGCAGCAGCAACGGCAGCAACGTGGTGGCAAAAGCAAGCGCAACAGCAAGTAACAAGGACACCTGTGTGTGTGTGTGTGTGTGTGTGTGTGTCGTGTAAGCACAGCGAAGTAACAACCAGTAAGGCGACATAAGATGTAAGCACGCACACACATATGTGTGTGTGGCTGCAGCAGCAACAGGTGCAGATGCAAACATGCGCGCAGATAACGCGAAGCATGCACTGTCCTGGCTGCTACGTGTGTGCGTCCCTTGTATGCATGTGTGCATGTGTATGCGTGTGTGCAGTGCCATGTATGTTTGTGTCTTGTCAATGCGCTCATCTTGTTACTGCTGCACAGCACACACACACACACACACACATATACATAGCCATGTTTGTGTGTCGTGTGCAGCGACTGCTGTGTCATCGCGGCGTCGCGCCTGGCAGCCTAGCACGCCGCACGTCACGTACGCGTTATGCACGCGGTACGCTGCTGCTCGAGCTCGACCGACACGATGACGACACGTCACGCATGGCAAACACAACAGCATCATCGTCATCGTCGTCGTCGTCGTCGCCCGCTGTACAGCACGACAAGTACATGGCACCATCGGCGTTTGCAGCGCAGCTGCGTGCACACGCAGCCAAGCAGATGACGCGACACACAACACGACCGCAGGCGAGCACAACACCAGCACAGCAGCAACAACATGACCTGAGCAGCAGTAGCAACCACAGCAGCAGTACCACAGCGGAGCAGCAGCAGCAGCGTGACATGGCACTGCGCGATGTCTTTGCACACGCGCGACGCACAGACAATGTGCGCCTGCGCAAAGACGCACGTGTGTACGCGCGCGAGTGTGCCGCCTTTCGTGCCGCACACGGCGGCCGTCCACCACGTCACGGCGACGTTGCACGTGATGTGCACGTGCCACTCGCACCCGTCGCGGCGCTGCGCGCGTACGCACACACGTCATCGTCATCGACCCTGCACACCGACGTGCGCGACGCGCTGCGGCTGCAGCACGCGATTGCGCAGAATGAGCTGGTGCGCAGCGACGCCGCGACGCTGGTGCGTTGTCTGCGCTGCTTTCACGTGTACACGGCAGCGCCGCGTGCGCTGTGGGGCAGTGCGGTGCAGCAGAGCTGGCACGAGTACGAGAAGGCGTGTGCACAGCAGCAGCAACAGCAGCAGCAGCGGCCACACAGATCACGCGTGCGGCGATGGCGCCGCGATGTCGGGCCTGGCGTCATCGAGCGCACGCGCAGTTGCTGTCCGCACTGTCGCAGCACACGCGCACAGTGGGCGGTCGAGTATGTGCATCATCGCACGCACTGCACGACCGCACCCGAGGCGCCGTAACGTATGATGCAGCAACAGCAGCAGCAGTCGGCAGCGTTTGTGTGTATGTGTGCGTGTGTGTTGCGTCTTGACGGTTGTGCACCTTGCTGCTTGTACAACACACACACATACGTTGTTAGCTGTGTAGTACACATGACAACTGCGACGAGACGGCGACACAGCGAGGCGCACACGTGCCAGGCCAACATGAACGCAACAACAACAACAAATGATAGCGACAACGCCGCCATCACGAGCGAAGACGTGACCTTTGACGTGCTGCTGTACCTCGCGCGTTGCTCGGACGCAGCCCTCGTCACCGTCGTCCTGGTCGCACGTCTCGTGCTGTTGTGCGTCATGCTCGCATCACACCGTCTGCTGCCACACCTCTTCCGCCTGCCCACACTCACCTTTGACACGTGCGAGCTGCTCTACGGCGATGCGCGGCTGAGTGAGGTGCGTCACTGGGACAGTGTGCACTTCTTCCACATTGCACAGTACGGCTACACACACGACAACCTCTACGTCTTCTTCCCGCTCGTGCCGGCGCTCATACGCGGCGTCACGTGGCTGACGACGCGCGCGGTGCCGGTGCTGCACAGCGTGGCACCCGTGTCGTTGTACATGTGTCTGCTGCACATGGGTGCGACGTGTGCGGCGGCCGTGGTGCTGCGTCGTCTGACGGCGCTGACCTTTGTGCCTGTGTGCCGTCAGGCCGGCAAGCAGGGCAAGGACAAGACCACAGATAACGACAACGACGATGACGACGATGAGTGTGGCCGGCGTTGCGTGCACGCGTGTACAGTGCTTGATCGTCTGCCTACGCTGGATGCGTGGATTGCACGCGAGGCGGCGTGTGTGGTGCGTCGCGAGCACAGCAGCAGCAGCAGCAACAGCATCAGCAACGACAAGGGCAGCTGTTGTCATGGTGATGGTGGTGGTGGTGTATCTGTGTGCGTCGCGCAAGGCGTGTTGCGCGAGCGTGTTGTCGGTGGTGCAATGCTCATGTGGCTGCTCTCACCCGCCGCCGTGTTCACCGTCGCCGTGTACACGGAAGGCTTCTTCTCACTGCTCGTCTTCCTCGGCATCTACTGCATGGCCCGCCGTCCAGGCCATTGCATCGCTGCCGATGAGCCGCTGTGGTGCGTACGCGAGGTGTGTGCGACGCTGTGCTTCGTCGCCGCCGCCACGGCGCGCTCCAATGGGTTTGTGTGCATTGGCTTTCTGCTCTACCCGACGCTGCTGCGTGTGTGCTTCGTCCGCGAGTATGCGCACCGTCTGCGGCACACGAGAGCAGCAGTGGCACGCACAACAAGTGCAACAAGGTCACATTCTCCTTCTGCTGCTCCTGCTGCAGCGGCGGCGCCTCTTGTGCACCGACGCTGGCCTCGTGTCGCGCGTGTGTGTGTGCTGTCGTGTGAGTGCGCGCTCGTGCTGCTGCCGTACATGATCGTCAACTACCACGGCTGGCGCCGCTTTGCGGCGCTGTACACGGCACACGAGCGCGCGCGTGTGGGGGCGCGCTTTTGGCGGCTGTACACACTGCTGCAGGCACGCTACTGGGGTGTTGGCTTCTTGACCGCCTACACGGTGCCAAACCTGCCGAACCTGATCATTGCCCTGCCTACGGCGTGCACCGTGACGGCAACGATGACGTGCCTTGTACTGTGGCCTGCAGTCGGCTTGTGGCGACGTCGTCGTTGTCGTCACGGTCACAACAACAGCAACAGCAGCAACGACGCGCGGAGGGCTGCGGGTGGTGGACAGTGTGTGCGCGCAGCGCTTTGCCACTACGCACACGAGGCCTACACACTCGCCGAGCTGCTCGTGCAGTCGTGCAACGTTGCGTACCTGTTCGTGCTCGCCGTGCTGGCGTTTACACTGATGCACGTGCAAGTGTGCAGCCGCTTCCTCATGTCGTGTCCTGCGCTATACTGGCTGTGTGGCTGCCAGCTTGCACTGCGGCCGCTGCACTTGTGTACACGCGCGCTGCTCGTTTGCAGTGTGGCGTGGGCGCTGCTGGGCGCTGTGCTGTTTGCCAACCACATGCCGTGGACGTAGCCACACATACGCGCACACACGAAGAAGGCTGGCGATGACGTGTAGCGCACGTCACGATGCATATGTACTTGTGCTTTGCCTACTGTGTGTATGTGTGTGTGTCTGAGTGTGCACTACACTTGTATGTATACATTTTGCCTAGCACACACATACACACATACACACAGGCTGTACCGCGAGGGCGGACGTCAACATGACGGACGCGGCGGCTACAGCAGCAGCAGCAGCCACAGCGTCAAGCAGCATCCACATCGCGGCTGGCAGCAGCAGCACCAGCAGCACTAGCAGCGGCAGCCATGGTGGTAGTGGCGGCTCGTTGCCGTCCTCGCCGGGACTGCAGCGTCGTGCACCGCCACCACCCCCGCCACCACGTCGTGCGCCACCGCAGCCCCCTGTGGCATTGTCACCCGGCCCACGCACTGGTTATGACATGACAACAACAACAACAGCGTCAGCGGCAGCAGCAGATAATGTTGCAAGTGCATTGTGGCGTCGTGCGTCACCGCTGCAGCCACCACACCCGCCGTCACCACCCGCGTTGTCACTCGCCTCGTCACCGTATGCGCAAAGCACAAAAACAGCAGCAACAACAATGACACCAACAACAACAGCAACAACAACAACGAAGAAGGTAGCAGCGATGCACCACAACAGCAACAATAGTGAGAATGCTGTGCAATGTAGCAAGGGTGCACACGCAGACGAGGACGAGGCAACTGGAGCGCCTGCCGCCGTCACTACGCCACTCACGGTGCTGTCGTTGCCACAGCCTGCACTGCTGTCCGTCCCTCGCTCACGCCACGGTCGCGGCGCCAGCGCGGGCAGCGATGATGATGACAATGACAGTAGTAGCAGCAGCAGCAGCAGTAGTAGTGATGACGACAACGACAAGGGCAGCAGCCTGCTCACACATCACACACGCAGTGACGCAACAGCGACGACCGACACAGCACAGGCTGCTGCAGCAGCAGCCACAACGACAATGGCAAGTGACGACGCGGCGACGGCGACGGCACACGACGAGGACAGCAGCGAGCTCACCAAGACGCAGTTGCTTGCATGGCCGCTACGTCGTGGTACGCGCAGCGCACACTGCCTCGTTAGCTTCACACTCACCGACATGGACGAGAGCGACGATGTCGTGCACACGCACAAGCGCACCTTGTCACCACCACCACAGCAGCTGCTGCTGCAACTCGCCGCCGCGGCACGGCGCAGTGGCGATGGCACAGCAGCGACAGCGACGGGCGACGATGGCAGCGGCGGCGCGTCTGACGCGGCGTCGTCGTCGTCACACAAGACAAGCATTCTTGTACGTCACAGCAGCAACAGCAGCAGTCGCCTTGCACACGCACAGCGTGGACAGCACAACAGCAGCAACGAGGCGTCGTCGTCGAGTGTGGTGGTGTCATTCCGCGATCGCGTCCGCTCCGGCCCCGCACCACCGCGACATCGTGCGTCACGGCAGCGACTCGCACACCTGCGTAGTGGCAGTCGCAGCAACAGCAGCAGCAGCAGCGGTGGTGCAGGCCGCAACAGCTCCTCGTCCAGTAGTCGCGCACGTGCCTCGCGCGTCGGGGGTGCTGTTGCCGCACGTCGCCGCGGCACCAGCACGACGCGCTCACGTCGCGGCGACGGCAGCGACGACGTCGCCGACGACGCGGACGGCAGTGGTGACGGCAGCGGTGCAGCAGACAAGGCGCAGCAGCAGCAGCACAATCGCTACTTTCACATACTCGCGCTCGTTGTGTGGTGTCATTGTCGTTTGCTGCGGCCTGTGCTGCGCCGTCGCCAGCAGCAGTACGTGCGCGACGTTGTCGCCCCACGCGCGGCGTACGTGTTGCAGTGCTGGTGGCGTCGCGTAGCGCAGCGGCGGCGCGTGCGACGGGCACGGGCGGCACAGCTGCTCGTGCTGTGGCTGCGACTTAAGCTGGCGCGGTGGCGGCACACGAAGGAGCAACAGGCGCTGCTGCTGCAGCGCGTCTTTCGTGCTGAGCGCGTGCGCGCGGCGCATCGCTTCTTGTACGGCCTCATGCATCGTCTGCGCGCACTGCGTGTGGTGCAACAGCGTGTGCGCAGCTGGGAGGACAAGAAGGAGCTGCGTTGGTTGCGTACATGTCGTGATGAGCGACACATGTTGCTCGAGCAGTGTCGGCAAGGCGTGACGGCGGTGTTGCGCACGGAGCGGGCCCACTGGCTGCACCTGGTGCACACCGCATACACGCAGCTGCACACGTCGCTGCTGCTCTCGCCGCCGCACACACAAGAGCAGCAGGCGCAGGCGCCGTTGTCGAGTGATGGGTCGTTGACGTCGCCACTGCATCACGTCGAGACGGCCAGCGAGTACGTCGCCGTCCTGCTCGCCCCCGAGAGCAGCGACTACCTCGATGTGCTTGTTGCGGCGAAGCGGCACACACGCGACGATGACAACACCACCGCCAACACGACAGCGACAGCGAGGACAGGTGTCGTTCTTCACCTCGCCAGCGCAACAACACACGCTGACGACAACAACAACAACAACGATGACAATGACAACAACAGTCACAGCACACAGGCAGACGACACGGCAGCAACGTCCACGACGGTGCTCGACGCGTACGTCGCGTTGCTCGTCTGCACAGAGGCGGTGGAGCGAAAGACGCTGACGCAGTCGCTGCTGCGCGCGCACGAGCGGCTCTGTGCGCCGGCGTGTCTGGCGAATGCGGCGCTGCAACTGCGCACACGCGTGCCGCACATGTACGCACCGCTGCTGCTGTGCATGCGCGATGTGACGAGCATGCACAGTGCTGTGCGCTTGTTCTGCGCCGAGGCGCAGCAGCGTCGCGCTATTGTCGCCGCGTACCACGCTCTGCCGTTGTTGCACCTGCAGCGTCCGCGCATGCATGCCGCCGCCGAAGCGCGACGCAGTCGACTCGTCACGCTGTCGCAACGAGAGCCGCTCGAGGAGGAGGACGACGACGAGGTGGACGAAACAGCGGCAGTAGTGCAGCAGCAACAACAACGCGACGCCGCGTGCGCGAGTGTGCCGATGTACGCGGACGGTGGCGACGTTGCTCGCGCAGAGCGGGGCGGCAGTTGCGGCAGCTGCAGCAACAGTACGAGTTACTTCTGCCATGATGGCATGCACATGTACGGTGACGATGGCGGCGGTGGTGGCAGTGCGGGTGAGGCAAGCGATGACCGAGCAACCATCGCTACTACTACTACGACAACAACACCGTCTGCGGCGTCGAGGGCAGCTGCACATCGCACGCGCACACGTACGTTACGTGTTGCACTACGCACCGCTGCACGACGGGGCGGCAGCCATGCGATGCCCGCACCGCTGCTGCGCATTCACCACCCCGCCACCGCCGTCCATGTCACTGCCGCAGTCACCGCAAGCGATCGTGACATGGACGACGGCGACGAGGACAACGATTGCAGCAGTAACATGCATCGCGCAATGCTGCGTCGTGCGACGTCTGCAACAACAGCAACAACATCGACGACAACACACACACACCACCGCAACGACCACTACGACGACGACGATGACGAGCGACCGCACTCACCACACAGCGGCCTTGACTATCAGCGACAGCCAACACCGCCGCCGCCACGACGACAGCGGCAGCAACAACAACAGCAGCAGCAGCAACAGCAGCTTGCGAAGCTTGCAAAGCATACAGCAGCAGCTGCTGCTGCAGACGTGGACAAGGACAAGAGCGACGATGATGACATGGCAGGTGCCGCCGTGCGCAGTGGCGAAGGCGGCGACAGTGCTGACGCAGTCGTGCAGACTGCAGCAGCAGCAACAGCAACACGACCATCGTCGTCATCGTCGTCTTCGTTGCTGCTGTTGCTGCCGCCATTGCCACTGTCGACACGCGTCGTGCACAGCAAAGCAACGAGCAGCAACAGCAACAACAAGGACAAGGATGCGAGCAATGACAACACCACACTAGCGTGTAGCATACGCGACGGCAGGTCCTCGTCTGCGTCTGCACACGGTCGAGGCACTGCGTGCACGCTGCCTGCACTGTGCTGCGCGTCGTCGTCGTCGCAACAGCAACATCAGCAGCAGCAGCAGGCGTCGACGATGCCCTTGTTGTCCTCCCCACCGTCACCACCACCGCGACGACGACGACAGGGCGATGCGATGGCGTCGAGCACAAACACGAAGGCGTTCGCGTCAACGACAAGCAGTGACGCCGACGAGGACGTGTATAGTGTACAGCAGCTTCTCGCCACCGCGGCACTACACCACGTCCTGCCGTACGTTGCCTCTGTGCATGACGACAACAGCAGCAGCGGCAGCGGCAGCGGCGACAGCAGTGATGGTGCGTCAGCAGAGAACAGCAACAGCAGCAGCAGCAGCAGCAGCAGTGCAAGTAACGGCGGTGGCAACAACAACAACAGTAGCAGCAGCAGCAGCGGCGGTAGTGGCAGCAATGGCGCGTATGCGACAGCTGTGCGTGCACAGTACGGACGCACCTCGCTGCCGTGTCTGAAGCAAACGCGTGCTGCAGACGAGGGCGGCATACGCGGACGTGGCGTTGCGAGCACGGCACACGACGCAGATGGTGGCAACGACGCCGACGGCGGCGACACGGCGGTGTTGGCGGCGACAATGTAAAGTAGCAGGATGTGTATATACACACATACAGACGAGTGTTTGTGTGTGTGTGTGTGTGTGTGTGTGTGTGTGTGTGTATGTGTATATATATATATATATACAAAGGACAATGGTGCCGTGTACACGTTTTTTGCTTGCGCGCAAGCACATGGCGCCGCCGACGATGTTATGTATGTGCACTTACCGGCATCTCGTCGTTGTACAGCTCCTCTTACTCCTCGTATTGTGTGACACAAACACACATGTGCACATGTGTGCTTGCATGTATACGCATACACGCACACACAAGCGTGCGTATGTGTATCGTCAACATGTGTTTTGCTTTGCGTGCATGTAGGGTACGTTACATAATATACACATACAGACACATACACACACCTACGCACACACATACGCACATACGGGGACGATGGCGAATCGTCGGCTAGCACGGCCAACGCGCAAAGCACAGAAGCGTAAGCTGCGCCTCGCCAAGAAGGACAGCCACAGCGGCGGCAGCAGCAAAGACGCCGCACAAACACAGCGCGCAGTACAAGGCCGCACACGTCGCGGTAAGCAGCCGGCGCAGTCAACGCTCGAGCAGCTGCGCAAGCAACGCAGTGCGCTGCTGAAGCGACACGCACGCGAGCGCGTCGCCCTGCGCACGCATGTGCGCGAGATTGACGACCGCCGGGCGCGGCTGCGGCGCGGCGCCAACGTCAAGGTGGAGCGGCGTGAGCTGGGCAAGTATGTGCGTGCACTGAAGGCCGAGCAACGCAGCAAGCACGCGGCCGAGCTGGCGAGCATCGAGGCCGCCCTCGCGGCCGAGACACGGCGGCGCGGCTGTGCGCACGGCAATGGTGCAACACACGTAAAGGCCAAGGCAGATGACGAGTGGCAAGACGTGGGTAGCGCAGACGACGACGAGGACGACGTCGACGCGGACGTTGTTGACATTGACACGCTGCAAGACATGTTTGCACACCTCACGGCGTAGCAGAAGGGGTGGGGTGTGTGCGTGCGTGAAGAGGCGCTGATGGACGGGTAGTAACTCACGTGTAAGTACACGATACTGTGGTGCGCAGCTGCGTATGTGTCTGTCTGTGTGTGTGTATGTGTGCTTGTGCTTGTGCTTGCGTGTGTATGTGTGTGTAGCGACAAGAACACGCGCACGCACAAGGGGTGTGTGTGCGTGTGTGTGTGTCTATGTGCACGTGGCCTTCTCATGACGACCGCCGCAGCAATGACGCTGTCGGCGGCTGCGCGTGCGTGTGCGGCAACGATGCGTGCGGCTGGTGTGAGTGAGCAATGCATACACAGGTTTCTACGTCAGCACGCCATTGTGAGCGACGCAGCAGCAGCAGCAGCAGCAGCAGCGGCAGCACATACCTCGTCAGCAACACGAGCGGCACACGGCAGCGGCGACGGCGTGTATGTGCGCGAGGCGGATGTGTGTCCGCTCGACCCGGACGAGCTGCCCACGTTGTCGAGTCTTGCCCAGCCGCCGCGCGCGTTGCAGCGAGGGCTGCTCGCGCAGACGGTGGTGCTGAAGCTGGCGGGTGGTCTCGGCACGACAATGGGTATGCCGCAGGACGTGCCCAAGGCACTGCTGTGTGCGCGGGCCGCGCACACATTCCTCGACGTGGCCCTTGCGCAGATGCGGTGTGCACACGCCACCTACCACGCCCTCGCCGACGACGCGGTGTCAAAGACGATGGCGCAAAGGCACAGCAGCCGTGACGGTGGCAACGGCACGGACAAGGCACACACGGCGCTATCGCCACTGCGTTTCGTGTGGCTGGCCAGCACAGGCACCGCCGCGTCCTATCGGCGCCACCTGCACGCACGCCACCTGCACTGGCCTGAGCTGCACTGCTGCGGTGGCAGTGTTGCCCGGCCGCCGCAACAGCAACAACAAGAAGAAGAAGACAACAACAACGTCATCTGCCTCGACGACGATGACGAGACGCAGGACCTGCCTGCGTACATGCAGCTTGTGCAGCACGCCGTCGTCAAGATCGCCTGTGACACCCTCGCCCCGGTGTCATGGCCACGCGACCGCCGCTGTGAGTGGGCGCCGGCGGGCCATGGTGACGTGTACCATGCACTACACACCTCGGGGCTACTGCGCGCACTGCGGCGACGCGGCTACCGTTACGTGTTCATCAGCAACGCAGACAACCTCGCCGCGACGCTCGAGCTGCGCGTGCTCGCACACATGCACACACACGCGCTGCCTTTTGTCATGGAAGTGTGTCGACGCACATGGCACGACCGCGTCAAGGGTGGCCACGTGGCAAAGCTGTGGCCTGTCGACGGCAACACACAACAGACGACGACATCGCGGCTCGTGTTGCGTGAGACGGCGCAGTGCCACCCGGACGATGCGGTGTGCTTCGCTGACACGACACGCCACGTATACTTCAACACCAACAACCTGTACGTCAGCCTCGATGCGCTGCAGTCGACGCTGCCGCCGCCGTCGTCGTCGCTGCTGCTGCCTGTGCTACGCAATGCCAAGACGGTCGACGCGACAGACGCCACTTCGACACCCGTCTACCAGCTCGAAAGCGCGGCCGGGGCGGCGGTGTCGCTGTTTGCGCGCGCGACGGCGGTGGTGGTGCCGCGCAGCCGCTTTGTGCCTGTGAAGTCGTGCGCCGACCTGCTGGCGGTGCGCTCAGACCTCTACACGCTGTCGCCCGGCTGCGGCACGGACGCGGCGGCGGCGTCGTCGTCGACAATGGCAGGCGACGCCACGGCGCGCGACGGCGTGGCGAGCTGTGCTTGTGGTGGGGCGTTGGTGCTGTCGCCACAGCGTGCGCAGGCACTGCTGCTGCTGCACGGGCAATCTGCGCCGTCAGCAGCTGCGCTACCCGTCATTGACCTTGACGCACGCTACTATGCGCACGTCGACGGGCTGCGGCGTTTGCTTGCCCGTGGTGTGCCTTCGCTTGTGGCGTGCACGCGACTGAGCATACGTGGGCCCGTTGTGCTCGGCGCACGCACCGTCATACGCGGCTGCGTACACATCGAGTGCACTACAGCCAACGAGGCAAAGGAGGGTAACGTGCAACAGCGGCAGCAGGAGCAGGCGTCGTGGGCTGTGCTCGAGGATGATCTCGTGCTCGACAACACCACCTACACCGTGCGTGCGCCATGCACATGACACGCGCGCACAAGTCACCACTCGAGCTAACACAATTGCAACAACAATGTGCAGTGTCGTCACACACACACACACACACACGATCAGGCATGTGTGTGTGTAAGGCAACTTGCGTGCTCATGTGTGTCGCTTGCTGTGACGCTTGCGTCAGCGTCTGTGTGTGGGTGTGTGGGTGTGTGGAGAGGTGTGTGCATGGCCTAGTGTGCACCCACGCGTACATAAGCATACACAGATACATATACACACACACACACATAAACGTACAGACACGATACACACACGTACATACATACACGCATACGCAGCGGGTGGACGCGACGGCGGTGCGGCTGCAATGGCGTCGAGCAACACACGCGAAGGCGCGACGGCGGCGGCAACGACAAGGACAATGACGACGACGGCAGTGACACGCAGCTGGTCTGACATGCACACGCCCACGTGGCTCATGCTACTTGCGGCCAACATCACCGCACGCACGCTCGTCTTTCACCCGCTCGAGCTGGCGGTGTGTCGCAAGCGCGTCACGCGCGAGGCCAGTCCGCCGAGTCTGCTCAGCCTGCTGCGTGCGGCGTACCGTGGTGGTGGCAGCACAGCAACAGCAGCAGCAGCAACAACAACAACAACACGCTACCAGCTTGGCCGTGGTGGCGTGCGTGGCCTCTACCGTGGCGTGGGCGCAGCACTGACAGCCAACTTACTAGGCGAAGTGAGCTTCCTCATCACACTTGAGCGCATGAAGGAGTATCTCGAGGACAGTGACAACAAGAACGACAACGACAACGGCAGCAGCGGCGGTGGCGCCACGGCTGCTCGTGACACGAATGGTGTGAGTGGTACGCCAGCTGCGGTGGGCGCCATGTGCGCTGACCTCGTCGCACTCGCCATTGCCACGCCCTTTGTCCTTGTCGCCAACCGACAAATGACGGCCGCGTATGGCATGGCGACAGCAAACACATACAACAGCTTTGTCGCCACGTGGCGTGAGATGTGGCACATGCACCATCCTCGTCAGCAGCAGCAGTCGCCACGGCGACGGTGGTGGTGGTCGACGTCGTCTACAGTAGCTGTGGCTACGGACAAGGAGGCTGCTACTGCTGCCGCGAACAAGAGCGGAAGAGCGATGGGCGTCATGACAATGGGGTGCAGCAGCAGCAGCGGCACCAGCAGCAGGGGTTACACGGCATGGTTGTCACGGTCGCGCTGTGTACAGGACGTGCGGTGGTGGGCCAACGGTATGCGTGGGCTGTACCGCGGCACCACGGCAGGTCTGCTGCGCATACCGTCGAGTGGGTGTTGGTGGGCGCTGTACACCAAGTCGAAGGCGATGCTGTATGACGATGTCGCGCCACTGCTGCAGCGTTGGCGTCACACGCCCGCTGTACAGCATGAGGGCAACAGCAACAGCAACAGCAACAGCAGCTGGTTGCTGTCGTCGACTGACAACCCTGTGCTCAACGCGATGGCGGCGACGATTGCGAGTGCGCTGACGACGCTGCTGTTCAACCCGCTTGCCGTGATACAAACACGGCAGCAAACTCTGCAGTCGACGGCGTGGCAGACAACAACAACAACAACACCCTCGTCGTCGGCGTTGCGCGACGCGGCGCAGTCGACTGACTCTTGTCGCCATCGTCTGCGCGGCTGGCGTCGCTGTGTGCCCTTCCGCCGCGTCGGTCAGCTTGCCGTGGACATGGCGAAGAAGGAGGGTCTGCGTGGCTTCTTCAAGGGTGCCCCGGCCAACGTCGCCGTGTCGGTGCTCGACGGCGTCGTCTTCTCGCTGCTGTTCGAGCTGACCAAGCTGGGCAGCGACGTGGCATTCCTGCATACGATGCACGCGAGTAGCGAGGCAAGTGTGCACTGAGAAGCTGACGCGTACTGGAGTGCACACGCACATGCACACACACACAAGTGACGTGTGCGTGTGCGTGTGCGTGTGCATGTGCGTGTATTTATGTTTTGCTTGCGTCATACGTCGTGCGAGGACAACATCCGCGGTGTGTATACGCACAACAAGTCTACCTATGTGTGCGTGACGCGGTGTAAGCAGTGGCAAGTATGCGCACACGCGTGCACATACATGCAAGTCAGTTTGTACGTGCATGTGTGTGTGTCGTGTGTGTGTCATTGCCGTGTTACATACATCACTTACAGACATAAGTAACATGTCACACGCGCACGTGCATTGTTTTGCTGATGTGTGTTGCTCTTGTGCCTGCGCGCGCGTGCACATGCACCTGACTGCCTCACTCACACACACACACATATGCATGCGCATACATTTACGCAACAATGTGCAGGCACACACACACTCGCATACACGTGCACAATGGCAGCCGTGGGAGGAGGACCCGACATTGAGGAGCTCATCAAGCGCGTTTCACTGCACCCTGGCGTGCGCGGCTACCTCATCGTCAACCACGAAGGCATACCTGTTCGCCACAGCTTCTCCGAAGCCTCGCGTGAGCTGGCGGTGCAGTACGCCGCGCTGTTCCAGTCGCTGGCGGTAAAGGCAAAGGCGGTGGTGCAGGAGGTGGATGCGGGCAACGAATTGCAGCTGCTACGCCTGCGCTCGCGCAAGGACGAGATCATTGTCGTGCCAGACAACAAGTATCTGCTCATCATCATACACGAGCCCGAGGGCTACCACGAAGCATGACGGACAGTAAGCGAGCAACACACACCACGAGAAGAAGAATGACGCACACGCGGCAGTGTAAGTGTATGTGTGTGTATCTCTCTCTCTGTGTGTGTGTGTACATGTATGCAGAAGTGACGGACAAGCAAGTCTGTGTAGTGGCAATGTACATAGTCATCAAGTCACACACACACACACACACATACACATACACACACACCGAGAGTGTGAGAGGGGTGCATGTGCGTTGCATGTGTTATGTGTGCGTGTACACGCACATGCACGGGTATGTATGTGCCTACCTGTATTGCTTGTCTGTATGCACACATACGTGTTGGTAGTCGGCACGTCACTGCGTGCCATCTTGTGTGTGTGTGTGTGTGTGCAATATCGTATATGCTAGTGAGCGCATGTCGTCAGATCTACAGCAGCGCAATGCACTAGAGGGCGTGTGTGCAAACATTCGTGCAACGAGCAAGGCAACGCCGCTGCGCTCATTGTCAAGTTCATCGTCGCCGCGACAGCCGCACGAGGGCGACACGGCGGCAACAACGACTTGTGAGTATGTGCATACCTACTATTACTACCCTGACGCAGATGGCAGCATTGACGCAGCGAGCGATGTGACGGCCGCTGTCGCCGTCGATGCCGCAAGTGGAGGCGGCACTATCACATTCAGCACGGACAGTGTCGTCGCTGCTGACGCACAGCATGGCCGCCGTCATGCTACCACGCCACCACCGCGCATGAGCACACAAACGCGTGCGACAGCAGCAGCAGCAGCAACAATGACAATGAGCAGCAGCAACAACAGCAGCACCCTTGCCACCGTGTCGTCGACGCTGTGCACACCCGCCTACGCGCCACTTGCACAACTGCTCGATGGCGACGACACACCACTCGCGCGGCACACACACATTGTCGCAGCACCACCCGCAACGACGCCGCCACCGCCGCCGCATGCGCGTGTGCGCGGCGGCGGTGGCGACAAGGTCATTGACACACGCGACAACAGCGACAAGCGCAGCAGCGGCGGCAGCAGCGCGTGTAGTGAGAGTGAGGCGGTGGTGGCGGCGGCAGCGGCGGCTGTGCTGCCCGCTCACGTCGCACACACACACGCGTCACTGCGCGCACTAGGATTGCGCGCACACGCGTACGAGATGTGTGTGACAGCGCTGCATGCACGTGCCGAGGCCCTCGCACGTGACGCACACCTCGCCGCGGCCGCCGCAGCAGAAGAGCAGGAGCGTCTGGCGACGGTGCGTGCGTCCACGCGTCGCTTGCTCGAAAAGGCGCATGCGCGCGATGCGTTGTGTATGTTGCGTGATATGTGTGCGGAGCGACGTGCACGCGCACACGTGCTCAAGTTGCAGCGACGCACACTAGAGCATCTGTGGCAGCAGCTGCAGCTGCTTGACACCGTCACAATGCCCAACACGCACGCAACACAAGAAGAAGAGCAAGAGGAAGAAGGGCAAGATGAGGACGATGCAGACGCCGACGGGGAGGACAACGACAGCGACAACAACACGACACGCACAGCAGCAGCAGCAATCACACTACCAGCCGAGGCGGCCCGCACCGACGTCGCGCAGCCGACAACGCCGTCATGTGTCTTTGCCACCTTTCTGCGCGACATGCTGCGTGAAGTGGACACACTACTGTCCATATGCATACAGCAACCCGCGCCACCACCCTCGGTCACCTCGGCCGCGGCCGCGTTCGATCGCGAAGGCAGCAGTGAATGTCGTCGCAGCACATCCGCGTCGCACATCACCACCACCGCCCCCACCACAGCCCCACCAGCTACCGCCGCTGATACATTGTTGACGACAACAGCGGCAGCCGCCACGACGCCCGCGCCATCGTTGACGCGTCGCAGTCGCAGTCGACAACCTGACGAGGAGCTGCCGCTGAGCTGCGCATTGCGTGCAGGCGCGACGCTACGGACGCAGAGCCACAACGACAAGGACAACAACAACAAAAACAACCACAACAGCAATGACAAGAGCACCGACACGGACAGCAAAGGCAGCGCTCACCCCGCTACCGCTGGCTACTTTGCCTTCTTTGGTGGTGCGACGGAGGAGCACCTGAGTGCGCGGCCATTGTCTACGTTTCTGTCGTGCGCGTCGCGGCTTGCGCGAGCCGCACACGCGCACGAGACGCTCATTCGTCTGCGCGCACGCGATGTCGCCACACCGGCAACGGCGTGGACAGCAATGACAGACGCGACCGCGACGACCGCGAATGCTGCGACGACGACGACGGGGCAGACAAGTGGCGAGTCCTTGCACGACGACAGTGACAACAACAATGAGGAGGATGGCGAGGAGGCAGACGTGTGGGCCGTGTCGTCAATGTCGCGACGCAGCGCCAACACAACAATACCACCACCGCCCCGCGCGACACAGCGCCACAGCGGCGGTGATGTCGCACTCACCGCAGCGACAAGGACGACAGTCGCCAATGATGTTGCAGCAGCAGCAGCAGCAGCAGCAGCAGACGAAGAAGAGGATGCTGCAGCCGCGGCTACAGCGGCAACGGTGGCGCAGATGACGGCAAGAGCGACTACGCTGCAGTCGTGTGGGACGCGCAGTTTGCGCGACGTCAGCGAGCGCCTTGACGCAGAGCAGTTGCGTGTGCAGCGCGCGTACACGGCCGCGGCCCACGCGCTCACGGCACAACGTCGTGCACGCGTGTGCGCGCTGCGACGCGCGTATGTGCATCAATGGCGTCCTGTCATGCTCGCACAAGTGCGCGCACACACCGCGACGCAGCTGCGTCTTGTACGCGCGCTTGCAGAGCTTGGCGTCACTCACGTTGTTGTGCAATGGCAGCACGAGGACGACAACGACGACGATAGTGATGGCAAGGACAGCGACAAGGACGACGATGGCGCGAACACGGATGCGTGTACGCAGCGTGCCCATTGTGTACAGGAAGTTGCTGTGTACGTATCTGAAACGATGCGGCGCATGCACGCGCATGACGCGGACGCATCGCTGCCACGACTGTCATTGCAGTCGTGGGTGTCGTCGTCGAGTACGACGCCACGCAGCTCTACGGGCAGACTTGTGCACACCACCACCAAGGAAGGAGCCGCTGACAATGTCGACGTCGTTGGCGGCGGCGGCGGCACGGAGGCGGACAATAACAGGGCTGCCGCCACGCTGTCGTGCAGTACACGACGTCGTGCTAGCTATCACGACGGTCGTGACTATCATCGGCGTTGTTGTCGGACACGCAGTAATAGCAATAAGAGCAGCAGCCTCACGGTTCGGTACAGTGACGCAGACGATGAACAAGAAGACGGTGACAAGCACACGATGGCACCATCGTCGTTGCGCTCCGTCGTACCGCGCACACGAGTTGCAACAACAACGACAGCACCCGTCGATGATGAGTCAAGGACACGACACGACTGTGTCACGCGGCGGCAGGGTAGGCGTGCGGCGACGACGCACGCTCAGCCGTCACCGCTGCTGCGCAGGCATTCGCTACCGATGTGTGCGGTTGTGCGCGAGCGGCGCACCCGTGTGTCGTTGTCACAACCGCAGCAGCGGCAGCAGCAGCAGTCACGGAGTGACGAGGCGCGAGCGTTGTTGTGCGGTGACGACGCAGCAGCAACCAATGCTCTGCTCGCCAGTGGTGCGGTGTGTGTGCGAGTGTGTTTCGCCGGTGCAGTAGCGCAGCGGGTGCGAAGTGCTGTTGTGCTCGACACGGCGCGGCAGCGGGCGTTGTGGCAACTGCGTGAGTCGCTCGCACATGTTGAAGAGGCGTGTTTTGTGCAGCGCACGCGTGCGCAGGAGTTGGCGGAGCAGTACGAGGAACAGCGACTGCGCAACGCAGCACGTGTGCGTGAGGCGGCAGAGCGTGTGTGCAAGGAAAAGACGTATGTGCAGCTGCTGCAAGACGAGCATACAAACTGGCTGAGTGTGCGGTCGCACCTGCGCAAGCTCACAACGACAACACCGCCCGCACAAGAACAGCAGCAAGAAGCAGTACAAGATGAGAAGTGTGAGCGTGAGCAATGACATGGTGGTAACTACGCACGCACTCACACACACACAACAACAACAGCAGCATAGAAGAAGGTAGTCACGACGAGTATTGTCGACATTGTGTATGTGTGTGTGTGTGTCAGCGTAGATGCTTTGTATTGTTTGCGCGTGTGCACATGTATTTGCTTGTATAGACAAGAATGTGATCCTAACACACACACACACACACACACACACACACGTACACGCAATGTTTTATTACATGCAAGTATGTATGCGTGCATGTTCACCAATGTGTGTTTTTCTCTTCAGCTCTACACGCGTACACGCTTACTTGTTCAGACAGTTTACATTCGTAACAGGAAGCACACACACACACATAAATATATATGCGCATGACACTCGTCTCTTCTGCGTTGACAACGTTGCGGTTGCTGGTCACAGCACTGTGTGTTGTCATCGCGGCGTGCGTCGTGCATGTGCGGGCGGTTCCAGGTGTGTACGATGAGGCGCGATTGCAACGTCAGACATGCAGTACTGGCTGCGTGGCTGGCTTGCTTGTGGCCGCGGGCATGATTGCAACAGTGGCCACATCACTCGTGTGTTGTGCGACGTGGCATGCGCCCGAGTTTCGACAGCGTATTGCGCGGCGAGCTGCCGCGCGTAAAGCAATGCAGGTGCACATGCAACAAGAGGCGGCTGCAGCAGCAGCCACTAATTGTGAGCATGATGATGAGGATGCCCTCACTACCGTAGACAAGGAAAAAGGGGCAGATACAGCGCACGACAAACACAGCAAGGCGCATGACGAGCACAGCAAGGCACACGACGAGCACAGCAAGGCACACGACGAGCACAGCAAGGCACACGATGAGCACAGCAAGGCGCACGATGAGCACAGCAAGGCGCACGACGAGCACAGCAAGGCACACGATGAGCACAGCAAGGCGCACGACGAGCACAGCAAGGCACACGACGAGCACAGCAAGATGCATGATGAGCACAGCAAGGCGCATGATGAGCAGCGGACGATATCTGCAGCTAGTACACGCGGCAGCACGATCGCTGCCGAGGCATCGACGACGCAAAAGTCTGCTGCCAAGGCAACAATGGCAACACCTGCTGCTGCTGCAGCAAACGATATAGATGACCGTGCAAACAACGAGTAAGCACAGGTAAGTACTGTCTAGAAGGTCAAGTAGACAAGTATACAACAACAACACGGGCTTGTCTACTCCTCTTTTTCTACATTTTTTTATTGGTTCATACTGGCAAGACTCGTCTGCCATCTTCCTGCGCAATCATACAAACGCACATGAACGTCAGTCTGTATATTTGTGATCACTGTGTTACGAAATGTCACACTTGAGCTGATTTTGCTGTTCGCATTGTTGTTTTTTTGTGTGTGTATGCATGCTGTATACTTGCTAACGTACTTACATATATACATCCGCACATACGTTCTCACACACGCACACACACACATGCACACACACACACGTGAGTGCACACACTGACAGCACAACTTCATAGGAAGCAAAGTCACGACGAGAGGACACGCAAACACACACACACGCATACATACGCGCAAGCACTGCTTTACGTACAGGCGCACTGCTACCTTGCTCGTCACCTGACGAGCAACCTGCGTGCGTGAGCGTGTGTGCCTGCGGGTGAGATTGCGTGCCTGCGGGTGAGACTGGGTGTGCGCGGGGCTGGTGCATGTATCACACAGCATAAGGTGACAAGAGCACGTACGTCATGGATGCGTCTTCTGTGCATGGTGAACAGCAAGAGCAACGTTACAATGACCCAACAGCGGCACCATTGCAGAATGCTGCAGTGGTGGCAACCGATGACGCGTCGCGATGTGCACGCAATGGCAATGACAGTAGCGGTGGCGGCGGCAACGCGCTGTCGTTTCACGCATCGCCAGTCAACCTCTCGCACCTCGCAGACGAAGTCGCCGGTGACGACAATGATGACGTGGGCGACATGCCATACGTAGACGATGACGGTGATGAGGAGATGGATGATGATGATGATAACGAGGTGACGCTGCTGGAGCGTCAGCTGCACAAGAGTGCCACAGTGGGAGAAAATGTTGGTGGTAGTGGTGGCAACAGCAACAACAATGGTCGCGATGTAGTGAGCACGACATCGTCCATGATGCAAGGTGGCGCAGTGGGTATGGGTGGTGCGGGATTCGCACAACAACAGCAGCAGCAGGACAGCGCGACTTTGCTGCAGCATGCTAGTGGCCCCAGGCGTGCGGTCGATGACAATATGCGACGACAGCGTAACAAGAATGTGCTACAGCATTGGATGAACGAGCCCGTTGACACAACTTCACAAGGCTACCAGGAGGTACTACAGTACGTTGAGGCGCACTTTGACACATGGTTGCGCGAATGTGCACTGCAAGGTGAGATGGTGTTGCCGGGTGTCACGACACCCGAGCATCGACACGCTGTCGTGCACGTTGCATCGCGACACGGCTACGACGCCGACTTGCGCTACACAACTTGTCACTTTGCATACGCCGAGGCAACAAATCGTCTCTATCTGCGCTGCAACTTGAGCAATCCGCACGTTGCGACTGCTATAGCGGACGAGTTGTATCAGCTTGAGGAAGAGCATCGCCGGCGCACCAGCGCGGGGCAACAGGGAGCGGCGACGGCGCTCGCGCCGTATGTGTTGCGGTGGTACTTTGTTGATCGGGTGTTGCACAATGACGCGACGCAGCTGCTACGCATGCTCGCGTACGAGATTGGCGTCTTTCGTGGCGTCTTGGCGACGTCGTACCGGGAACAGTGCAATACGCCCGGCCTGCAGGGCCGCCTCGAGCCCGTGTTTGTGTACAAGATTGAAGTTGGCCTCGTGTACTTGCCAGAGTGGCGCCATGAGCGCGAAGAGCTCGTGAGCGAGTCCTCGTGCGGGGTATCACACCCTTTTCCGCTGCCAAAGATTATTGCACAAAACCGACAGTGCATGCTACGCTACCGTCGTTTTGTGCGACCATTCTTGTACAACTGGAATCCAACAGTCACGCGCTGCTCCATTGACACGGTACGCGGACGTGACTTTCAGGGCAACACACTACCCACATACGTGCACACGCTCACGCACGTTTGCGCACTCCGCAGTGACACGGACGAGGCGGGGCGCGTGTTCTTCCGCTTGTCGATTCGGCATTCACTTAGCATCTTCAGCCGTTTTGCCCCCGCCCTCGAGCGACGCGACGCACAATCGGTGTTGCAGACACTACAGCGTTTGTACACGCAAAAGCTACGTGAAGAGCAGGGTGATGGAAGCAGCAGCAGCAGCAACAGTAATGGCAGCGCCGTTGCTGCCACGGGTGGCGACGGTGCACTGCCGCTGGCGACGCGTGAGGCACTGCTCGCACAGGCCAAGGAAACGACACCTCCTTTTGGCATTTTCAACTTTTGCCTCGAAAACGGCTTTGTGCGCAAAGATCTCGACGAGCTACAAAACTTTGCACAGGCGCGAGGGTACTACATTTACATACGCCGCAACTCTGGTCTCTCCTTCATCGCGGGCGTCTCGCGTGACTTGCCGGTGCTGCCTCGCAACGAGTTTGAGCTCTTCTTCTTGCCTGGTGGCGCTTACGTTGGCCCGGTACACTTTCGACCATGCATAAACAATGAGCTCGGCCACAGCCTTACGCGGCCAGTGTCATTGCACAGTTTGCTCGACCAAGTTGCAAGTGACGCGACCGGCGCGGCGCGTACGGTGGCGAGTGCGAGTCGACGTGGCGAGGCCGCAGAGGTGCAAAGTACCAAAGTCACGTCGCAACGCGCGCATGATGAGCAAACGGCACACGGACACACTAGTCGCCGACATCACAGCGATCGACGCCGCGAGCGAAGCCAGCGCAGTAGTCGCAGTGACAGCAGCCATGACAGTCGGCAACGTCATCGACACCATCGTCGCAGGCGCTACTCGGACGACGACGGCGACGGCGACGGTGCTGATGTGGATGATGATGATGATGCGCTCGGTGACAATGCTGGTGGTAGGCGACGGGGCAGCCGGAGCTGGAGCACAAGGAGAGGAAGGGGCGATAGCCACGACAGCAGAGGCAGGCGCAGTCGTAGTAGAGATGGCAGCAATAGCAGTGGCAGAAGGAGCTATAGTGGTGCAAGTCGGCACGATCGACGAACACAAACGCAGCGCCGATCGCCACGTGCTACGGCGTCGGCGATAGATTCTGGTGACGCAGCTGTTTGTAGTGATGCTGGTGTTGGCGGTGGTGCACGGTCAGCGGATGTGTTTGCAGCCGGCAACACAACCAATCGCATCGCAGCACAAGTGCAAGAGCAGCAGCAACAACAGTACTGGGCGCAGTCCCACGTGGGCAACTCGGCCGATGCAACGGCAGCAAACGGTGCTGGTGTGTTGTTGATGAATCAGACAGCAACTAACGGCACATCGATGCTTCCACACACATCGCACGGGGCCGCACTACATCAACAACAACAACAACAGCGGCAGCCGATGACAATGGCTGCGAGCACTCCTGCGGCACTTTCACGACGATACGTGGCGTCGCGCTCAGTAGCCGCCGAGTCACTCTATGCGCTCGTGACGAGTCGCTGTGGTGCGCAGGTGAACACGTCACCTGCGGTGACGAGTGAAGTAAGGTGGGTGGTATGGCAGCCAGCGACTGAGCAAAGCGCGCGTACACACGCCTCACAGCCGCCGTCGGGGTCTGTGGTGTCGGCGCCGACAGCGACACAGTTTACGCTAAACCACATCACACGCACCGCGCACATTGCACAGAGGCAACAATGGTAGCCTGTGTTGCAGCATACACGAAAAGCCGTGTGAATAAGAATGGTTGGTTGGGGGGCCTGTTGGCACGTGATCAGAATACTGTAAAGGAATGGTGACAAGATGGCAAGGTAAGCCTGCCCATGCGCCAGTGCACATGTACGTAGGCAGACAGTGAACGAAATCGTAAAGTGGTATAGTGAGGCGATGGTGAAGTGTACGTTAGCGTGAGAAGGATGCAGAAGCAAGCAGAGCAGTGCAGAGTGCAAGAAGAAGGCAGCCAGCACGACGTGTCGTTACAATCTGTACACACCTACACACACACACATATATATATACATATATATGTATATGTATATGTATATGCATATATGTTTTCGCCATATGTACTCACGTACGCGTGCAGACGCGTGCCTAAGCAAGAGCGTGGGTGTGCCCTGTGATGATGTCAGTACACATTTCTCTGCGTCCACCGCCAGACATCAGCACCCCTGGCATGGGGTGCGACTTGTTTGTTTGTTTGTTGTTGCCGTCATCGTCCGTGGAGGTGGCGCCACACATTCTCGCTGTGAACTTGTGCACGCGTAGGAGACGCTGTGTAGCTAACTGAACTGCAATGGCATCGTACTTCGCTGCAAATAATGCTACGTGACGCGGACATGTACATCTACAGACCAAGTATGCATGCAGAAGTGCATTGTTGCAGCGGGTGTGTTGATGTGTAACAGCTGTGCAGAAGCGTGTTGTAGTGCTGATGTCGTTCATGTCACCGTCTCCTGCCTGTTTTGTGTATCTATGTATGCACAGTTACGCAGGTTGCGCTCGGGCATCTTTACATCGTTGCGCTACATCATGTTTGCTTGGCACAGACGTAGTCGTTACATCGTGTCACGAATACCGAAGTGAATACTTGTAGAGCATACACGACGTCACGCATGCTTATGTACACACATCCGCACATGCCCGTGTTTGCGTACGCGAGGTACAACACGTTGTTAACTATTTAAACTACTGACGTAACAACACAACGACCACACACACACACACACACACACACACACATGTGTATGTATGTGTGCTGGTGTGTACCTCGTATGTGGGTTTTCTGTGTTGTTGTCATACAAGTCAGTGTACAGCACGCGTGTGTCGAGCAAAGTTGCATAGATTGCTGAGCATCTCCAAGTACACTGCGCAAGCCTACGCGAGTCTTTGTGTTGCTACTCACACTCGCGGGTTATATATACACACACTTGCATCAACACCGCCGCTACAAGAGCCTTCGGGCAGCACATGCTATGGAAGGTGTCACTGCTATTGCGCAGCTGCACTTGCACCGCGTCCTTGAGTCTGCAGGTGACCACGTTGTCTTTGTCAGCTCACGCACAAGCACACCGCGCGGCCGCGAATGTAGCGGCGACGATGGCGATGATGAGGACCACCGCGTACCGCGACGAGCTATGACGCACTTGAAGCCTGAAGCGTTACAGCAGTGCAACGCTGCTCCCGTCATACACCCATACAGCGCACCGTCGTCGACAAGCGCGACATCGTACGCGCTGCGTGATCGTGTGCAACGCAATGCTGCAGATGCTGTCGCCGCTACACATGTGCGGCGACGTTCATCGACGCGGTCACGTAGTGGCAGCGCCGTCTTCGGGGGCAAAGTGTGCGATGGCATTTCGCTGTGCGACGCACGTAACGATGGCACCAATGATCAGATTGTTACGCGCAGCTGTAGCCTGCGTCACAGCAGCGGCAATGTTAGCCGGCGCAGCAGCGGTATGACTACGGTCGACAGTGTACTGTCAACAGCACGACACCACCGCTTCACTAACAACAATCAGCAACAGCAGCGGCAGCAGTATGTGTTTGGTGTCAGTAGCAATGGCGTGTGTACGTCGCCGTTGTGTGTGGTGCCAGTGCAACTACACTCTGCCAACGCATGCAACGCGGCAGTTGGTACGAGGACGTCTGCAAACGCAACGGCTGTTATTTCGCCTACGTTGTGGAGCGGTCACGGTGTCTCCTGTAACGCACGATCGGTCTCGGCAAGCGCGGCTCTTCAGCACACAAGCCGCCCACCACCGTGCGCTGCAAGGACGCCGCGAACGCCTTTGTCGGACAGGACAGATGACCAGGGCAAGGAGTGCAGCGACGTGCACAATGGCAACGGCGACAACCGCGGCACAAACGATGTCGTGCAATATGACGATGATGTTGCCGGTGGTGGTTGCGGCATGGACAAGGTAGCAAACTTGACCTACTGGCGCACACGCGCATGCGCGCTGCAAAGGCAACTGCGTGCCACGCAAGAGCAGCTACGTGTGACGTACAATTTATACGACGATGACGTGTCAACCAAGGCCACAATGGCTACATCAACGGTGACATCAGCAGCGAAGTTGAGTGCAACTGATGACAATGGACGCGATGCATGCGATGCTGTACGCGTCGATGAGGTGCGATTGTACGAGCACGACGTTGACCGAGATGAAGGGGACGGTGTCGGTGTACAGGATGGCGACGCAGCAATGTCAACGATACCAATGTTGACGGCACTGACAGTGCCGCCGCTCATGCACGTCGCGGCGCTGGCATGCGAGCGTGAGCAACGTTATTGCATCGAGCGTGATGAAGGTGCGCTGCGACTGCAGTACTACTGTGCCATCTCAGCCAAGCTGCGCAGTCTAAACATCACAGCATGGCAGCGACACAGCAACGACACCGCGAAGGGCACTCATGTGTCTTTCATGACGGATGCCAGCAACTCTCCTGCGAACCATGTCGCGTGTGTTGTAGACGATGAGGCAACGGCGCGTCACCGCATTGTACTCGATGAGCAAGATGCCTTGTACGAAGTGCTGCAGCGTGTTGACGACGTGGCGCGGCTGTTGTGGCACGCACAAGCAAGTCATGCAACAACCAGAGTTGCAAGCCGTGCGCACAGCGCCTTCACCTCGCGGTCGTGCAGCCGCGAGAACAGCCACTCGAACAGTCGCGGTGCCATCAGTGTGCGGCGGCTACTCAATGAATTGCACGTGGCAACAGGCACTCTTGACACTGGTAAAAATTGTAGTCACAATGCCACGCCACACAGTGAGGCGCGCACTACACTGCACATTGTGTAGTCTAACACGACGTAGACATTCATAGATTAGCGTGAAATGTAAGCAGTCATTGTGTGTACTATAACATATGCATGTATATATGTATGATATACATATATATATGTATATATGTGTGTGTGTGTGTGTGTATGTGCGTGTTTTGTACTCGAACGTGAGTGACGGTGGTGCGGCGTGCCTGTTGTCGCTACTAGTAGGAGAGCTGGGGTAGAGGGGTTGTTTAAGTCATGTGTACACTGTAAATGTCATTCTTTATATTGCACGATATGTAGCATTTTTGTCCGCGTGTGGCTTGTACGAGGGCATCATTGTTGACTTCACTGCCGTCAAGGTAACACATACGTACGCACATCGTTTCTCTTTTGATTTCTGTCAAAGAAGACAGGTACATACGCGCACAAACAAACACAAACATACACATATATATATTTATATATACGGATGTGTGCATGTAGCGTAAAACACTGTTTTGGTCGTAATCGTGTTGCAAGCGCAAAGGCGTGCAGCGTTGTGCGACATGTGTACGAATGCATTATATCAAGGCAGCCGATGCATGCACACATTCTGTTGTCATGCCATAGTTAGTGTAGAAGTAAATGCAAACCTTGCGTACACGCAAATGGGTCGAGAGAGTGTGTACAGCATGGCTCACATTGTATTGGCAGAAACAATGAATATAGTGCAAGTTGTAAATAATCGGACTATATCACTCTCTCGCTCTCTCGCTCTCTCGCTCTCTCGCTCTCTCTCTGTGTGTGTGTATTGGAGAACGTGTGACAAGTGTCCGACAAGTTGTCGTAAGTATGCGCAAGATGTAAGTGTCGAGTTTGGTTATGTGCACCGCACAACGTCAAACGCGCTCGTGTAGCACGCCATGCTCCAGACTCTCGCGCTCGCTCGTAGCTGTTGTAGTACAGTCACTTGTCTACTTGCGCTTGTTTCATCATGCGATGTTCGCTTGCTCGCTTGTCATGCAACATGGTAGGAGCACTTCGCAAAACCAACGCAATACACATAAACGCATACGCAGTGAGTAGTAGTCGATCAACAAAAATAAAAAAGAAGTCGGTAGAGTGGATCAGTCACAGGGCAAATCGAGGCAACGCAGCACACGAGCACGCAATGCGCCAGCACATCATTGTCTTTTTGGCGTGTATGCTAACGCTTTTTGCACCGCATATGGGCGTTCGCGCTAATATCACAAATTGCTACAACGTCGATAGTGCAAGGCTAGCTAACCAGCAATTGTGGCTAATTGAAATGGAGCAGTACACAATGGCAACCAACTCGTGTAAATTCTTCAACACGACAGTCGACATTACCGGCCTCCCAATTTTTGGCACTTCGAATGGCACACATAACGTCTCGGTCGAGTTTTACTATACTAGATACTTGGACTCGAACATCAGCATATACGGTGACGTACCTACCAACATGACTTTGCTATTCTATGACTCGAAGTTCGAGATGAAAAAAATGAAGCACGCAGTCATCATGTATGATGTGCACCTGCACACCAATGCGCAGTTGTTATTTATGCACACCAATGCGGTGTGGTCAGATGCCGCGAATGCGGGTACGATGATGCAAGTAAATAACATGATCATGGGCCCTGGTGCAAGCCTCATTTCTAGCAACGCGACATATAAAAACGCAAAAACCATATACAATTTCTCAGGATCTGGCCCACTATACATGGCCGATGAAAGTGCACTCATTTTCAGCATCACTAACGCCGGAGATACATTCAGGCCAGCTGTTAATTTTGAACAAGAACTCGTAATGTCCAATCGGAGCGTGCTGATGATAAACAGACTCGACGCGAACTATGCGTTGCATATCATGAAACTCACAATGCATGGCCAGAGTGGACTGATCATGAGCAACATTGTCGCAGACGAAGTACTCGCTGTTGACGAGGAGGGCACAGCATCACAGGACGCTCTGCTGCTGATGCACAACATATCTTCGTACAACCCGATCGCACTGTCAGGTGGTGGTAAAATGCGCTTTACACTCGAAGCGGTCAACGTGTCGGTCGCCTACAAACCTGTGGATCTACAGCATCCTGAAGACTACTTGCCCATGCTTGGTGGGTTTCATGTAGAAGAGGTCAACAAAGATGGCACTTACGCCAACAAAACTTGCTCCAGAATACAGTGCATTGACTCCAACTATATGTCAAATGACGAAAAAGCGTGTCAGTGTCCATGCACAGATGGCCGACAGGGTCCGACATGCATTCGGCTTGATGATCGAACACAGTACTACATGAACGATTTGACGCGGCCATGCACTGTCCCAATTTGCATACAATGCCACGACTCACAGCCGTATCGCTGCAAAAAGTGCCCAGAACCCTATACACTTAGAGAAAATAAGTGCCTGATTCTGAAATAGTAAACTCTGGTGTCTATGTGACGAAGCGAAACAGGGAACATCGTCTGCATCGCATGACAGGTGCACTATACAATGCATCTGTCCACGTTATAGAGTAGTGCGGACAGAGTAACCGTCATTGCAGTCTTTGTGTTAGTAAAGTGTTTTCATGGTGCGATTGCGCACAAAATGGTGTCGCACTGGAGCTACAGTACATGTTATTTTTGCACAGTTGTGTGCTTGTGTAATTCTGACAATGCGCTCACCCTGCGCTAAACAGTGGTTTACTTGACTTTTATAAACATGTATTCTGTTTGCTGTTTATAAACCAACATGCACACATGGCGTGGTACATACAAGACACAGTTGCCATCATGCGTGAATATATACACATACAGGTGCACATACACGCACGCACACACACGCACACGCACAACAACCAAGTCGTCGTCAGTCGTGTACATGGTATTGTATCAAGTGCATACAAACATGTAACTATGAAAGTGTCTACATACACACACGAAGAAGAGTGTTCATACGCTGTATGTGTAACAGTAAGTAGGTAAGGTCAAGAGTTAATGTGTACCAAGTGTATAAACGCTCGCTCCTTGTACGTCATAGAGTGCAACGGATCTCTGACATACAACAACCCCGCACCGCACGCGCAGCATCCTGCAAAATACACTTTGTGTTTACCTCGTCATCTCACTGTAACAATCACATAACGTGGCGCACTTTTGCAGTTAGGGTAAACAGAGCCACCGAGGTGCAGAGGTACTGTGTATGTAGCATGTAATACAGCTACACACAGCTGCATGTGCACACGCACACACGTATGCAAAAACACAAATGCATAAATGTGTGCGTGTGTGTGTGTGCAAGTGATGTCATGCAACACTTTCCTGTGCGTCACTTTTTGTCAGTTGTAGGCTGTCACAAAAAATGTTGGGACGTGCACACGCGCACAACACGCCATCGACGTTAATATACAATGTGAGTAATGATAAAAAACGGCATCGACGCCAACGCATGTGATTGTTATGAATAAAATGTGGTGCACATTTGACTGCGACACGGCAAGGTGCTTCATGATGGCTTCAGCGACCAAATCAGTGATGCGAGGCGTAAAGCTACAGCAACATACTGTGCTGTAACAAAAGGCCGCCGCCATCCACGCCTGCTACCTTATGAAGCGGCGTAGATGAGAAAAAAACGAAGGCTGCGCAAAGGCACGATAGCACACACACACACACACACACACACACACGTGTACACATTCGTATACATGCGTACATACTTGCCACCACGCATCACCTACAACAGCGAGCTTATCAATAGCTGCCACATCAGCAGTGTGCCTATGCACCGCTGCAACCACACGAGCAAAAGAGGGCAAAGCACAAGCCGCACGCTTGCTACAACAACAACATCTTTACTTTGCTGACGCAAACACATCATGGGCAACGATGCTACGCTTGCGCACCAAACAGCACGTCCACCACACGCGTCATCTCGGCGTCCTCGTCAAGATTAACGTCGCGGTGCGCGGCAAAGGTGTCGTACTCACGGGGTTGTCGCACCGCGCACACCACCTGCCGCGTCGACGGCTCATTCTCATCACGACCGCTGCGCGCGAAAGCTTGCAGTGCTTGCAGCGCGTGCGCGCGCACCTGCGCAGGCACCTCCTCGACAGCGTGCACCTTGCCGTCGCGCATGCGTACGGCGCGGTGGGCGTACTGCCGCATGTAGACGTCATGCGTGACCATGACCATTGTCAGACCCCGGGTGTTGTTGAGTCGCAGCAGAATGTTCAGGACGAGGAGCGTGTTGCGCGTGTCAAGGTCGCCGGTCGGTTCATCGAGCAGCAGCACCTCAGGGTCGTTGGCTAGGGCACGCGCAATTGTCACACGCTGCTGCTCGCCACCCGACAGCATGGACGGGAAGTGCGAGGCACGACTGCTGAGGCCAACTTCAGCAAGCAGCGCCGCGGCACGCTTGCGCGCTTGCGCGGGTGTGAGTGCGCCGCGAATGAGCATGGGCAACATGACATTGTCGAGCGCGCTCAGCGTCGACAAGAGATTGAACGACTGAAACACAAAGCCGATGCGCTGGCAACGAACCGCCGCCAGCGTCGAGTCGGGCGTCTGGTCGGTGATGCGCTCACCGAGAATGGACAAGTTGCCCTTTGTTGGAGTGTCGACGGTGCCGAGTACATTCAGCAGCGTGCTCTTGCCGCCGCCGCTTGCGCCGTACACCACAAGAAACTCGCCAGCACGCACGTCTAGCTCGATGCCGCGCAGCGCCGCCACACCCTCGGCGCCTAGCAGATACGTCTTGTGCAAGTTGTCACACGTCGCCACCACCTGCGCCATATTGTCTGCCATTGCTAACCAATCGACACTGGCGTGTACACCGTTACACACACACGCACGTCAAGTACAAAAAGCCTACTTGCCTACGAGTAGCAGCTGCAGACATGCAACTCGTACATGCACATATGACAGATGAGCGACGCAGCATGGCCACATGCACACACGCACACACACAGCAAGCGAGCATATCTCGTACAGCAAAACAAACAGACAAGTAAAGAGACGCTACGGTGCCTACGCGAGCCACATACACACATACACACACACACACACATACAGTGCAACGAGCGCGTTGCTAGGTGATACCTGAGATCTCCGCCGACGGGTCCTCGCTCCTGCCGACGTACTCGTGTGGTGACCACTGGCTTGCGCGCCGCGGGTTGCCGCGTGGCGGCTCCTTGACATACATCGCATCCACGCGCACTTCGCGGTTGTGTTCGGTCATGTCCGAGAACATCTCGCGTGCCTGTCGGTGGTTGTCAATCTCGTCCCAGGTAAGCTGCCACGCGTCGTGGTGTTCGACCGCCAAGAGCACCATGTGCTTCGCCGCCTTGATCATCTGCTCACGCGCGCTCTCCGTGAGCACGCCAATCTTCTGCGCCGGGTTGCCCGACCACACCTCGCCCGAGGGCACCACCGCACCGCTCTGCAGCACGCTTGCGGCGCACAGCATCGCACCTGACTCGACACAGCTGCCGCGCAGCATGACGGCGCCAGCGCCGACATACGAGCATGACGCCACGTCCGCCGAGTCGATCACAGCCATCGGCTCGATCGATGACCACTTGCCGATCGTTGTGTTGCCCATGACGATAGCCTTTTCCTGCACATTGCAACTCTCGCCGAGCACCACTGCTTCGCCGTCGTCAGCGCGCAACGTCGCGTTGTACCCAATGTAGTTCTTCCGTCCGACGCGCACATCGCCACACAAGAGCGCACTCGGTGCGATGAAGCAGTTGTCCATGACTGTAGGCCTGACGCCGCCAACCGCGAGAAGCCGCGGTACGCGCGACAGCGCCTCGCGCGGCTGTATGCCCAGCAGTCGATCGCTGCAACGAATGAGGTAGGTTGAGCATTCGTCTAACATGGCAGCAACCGACTCGAGCACGCGACGCGAGCGCGACGGCTTGCGTACAGCCCAGCTTGGCAGCTCCACAGGCAGCGCGCGCGCATCGCGCATCGAGACGCAGCACGCCAGCGAGCAGCGGCGCATACTGCCACAAGCCCTACTACACACCACAACATGCAAGAAGAGGAACGCATGACAGCACTGCAAAGTAGCACGCACATACAGCAACACACCACAGCCTACGCAGCAGCAACAACACGCAANTCTAACATGGCAGCAACCAACTCGAGCACGCGACGCGAGCGCGACGGCTTGCGTACAGCCCAGCTTGGCAGCTCCACAGGCAGCGCGCGCGCATCGCGCATCGAGACGCAGCACGCCAGCGAGCAGCGACGCATACTGCCACAAGACCTACTACACACCAAAACTTGCAAGAAAAGGAACGCATGACAGCACTGCAAAGTAGCACGCACATACAGCAACACACCGCAGCATACGCAGCAGTAACACCACGCAAAAGACAAGCACAACATACACGGCAACTGCCAACATACACAGGCAACGTCACAAGCACACCAGCCACGCAGACGCAGGCACGCGCAAGCGCAAGACGACGCGAGCGCGCCCATTGGCCGTGACGCCGCAGTGCGAATAGACAAGCTGCAAGTGTGCACACGCGACAGCCGAAGCTGACGACGCGCAGGAGCAGCCACCAGATGGTGTCC